>PVIR01001797.1:7429-115398 GCA_004026965.1 Petromus typicus
ACCCATTTCTTTTATTCTGTGGGGAAATCAACGGAGGCTGCTTCCTTCTTGTCATCTTTGAATCTCTTCATCAAGGTAATTTTTCCAGATTCCACAATCTTGCCTTTGCTCTTTTTTCAAAGTTAGTTCAGGTAACAACTAAGCATCAATTCCCTGAGAGTGTCCAAGACTGAAGTTGAGGCTGGATTCCAACTCACCAAACTCATTTCAGTCTCTAAGAAACTCAAGTGCATACAGTGTAAAACTAATACAGACCAATATCTTTCTTCAGAGGAATTCTCAAGAAAGGCAACTCGGAAGACTATTGATGTAAATGTCTTTTTAAAAATTGTGCTAGACTCATCTATTTTTATGTTTAATTGCAAGACTTTAATTTATAACATGCAAAGCAATGATGAGTTGCTCATTTTCTATTAGACCCTGTGATAATGTGGAAAGTTGTAATACCAATAGGTTTATGAAGCCCCTGTAGTTTCCAAGCACCATGTTAGACAAATCCATACCCTGTGAAGCATATAGTCTAGGTGGGTGTCTTAGTCTGTTGAGTGCTGCTATAAAAGAGTGCCTGAAATGAGTAATCCATAAAAAACAAAAATGTATAGACTCTATGTTCTGAGCACTGGGAAATCTCAGACTGAGAGGCCATGTCTCATGAGGACCTTCTTGCTGGGTCGTAACACAGGAAGGCACCGGTGAAAGCAGAAAATCACACTTTAGCCTGAAGTCCTTTTATTGTCAGCATGAATTTATTCAAGAGGGTGGAGCCCCATGACCTAAAAACCTCCCCTTAAGCTTCACTTCCCAATATGGCTTCACTGAGGATTAACTTTCCAACATATGCTTTTTGAGAAATATTTTCAAGCCACAGTAGTAGGGAAATGAACTTTATGTATAAGGAAATGAAAAATGGATCACAGAGAAAACCAGTGAGCAACAAATAAAAAGCCTGATAGGAAGGTGATATATGCCCTCAAGGACTAAAAACTGGAGGAGTCCAATTTTGGAGGCAAAATATTAATCAATGCAGGACAGGGAAGGAGAGAGATAATGGCTCCAAGGCTAGGAGATCTCACTGTAATGTAGCTGAAAGCACAGTATTCATATCCAAGGAAAGGACAAGTCAATGCAAGTGCAAGTGGGTTCCCAAAGGAAGCCTGGAAAAAGTGAGACAGAGAGACAGGCATGCTAATCACAAAGGCAGTGCTCCCTAAGGCAGTCCCCCAGGCCTTCTACCCAGTGGATCCTCAAAGGATAGTTGGGGTACAGGACAAAGAAGAAATTCTGCTTGGATCTTGCTTTGCTCTACAGTATGCAAACTATATTATTTCACACTTTATAATAATTGGTATACTTATTAGATGTTTTATACTTAAAACCCTTTTGCCAGGATGGCACGTGACAAAATTAATCTGAACATGATAGTCTGAATTGTGTGCTCTAAAAATTCATAAGTCCAAGTTCTCACCTCTGATCCTTTGGCATGTGACTGTACTTGGAGACGCCATTATTAGAATAGTAGCTGAGAGGAAATAAAGTCATTAGGTTAGGCCCTGATCTTCGGTGACTGATACCCCATGGCAGGGAGATCAGGAAGGACACAAACAAACACAGAGGAAGGGAGACCAGATGAAGCAGAGGAAGACAGTCATCTATAAACCAAAGAGTGAGGCCTCGGGAAGAACCAACTTTGCCAACACTTTGGTCTTAGACTTGCAGCTTCCGGAACTTTGAGAAAATTAATTTCTGTAGTCTAAGCTGCTGGTCAGTGGTGCTCTGTCTTGGTAACTCTAGGAAATCAACGCAACAACCTTCATTTTAACCTCTTATAGGAGAACGGAAATCTCTCTCATCTCATCCAAAGGCTTATTTTTATATACAGCCCTAGGGGTTCTCCAGCTCTTTAGCCTAGCTGACTCTCTGCTGCATGGTGGAGCCCCTCATAAACCAAAGGCACTGTGTCAGGAAATGACTCCCCTTCCTGGTTTCAACTGCTCCCTGTGCAGATATCTTACCTTCTGTCACCCTTCTCTCTTCATACTTCCTTGTAAAGTCCCTTGTTCTGGCCTCTGTAATGACTGAAACATCTGTATATCAGTCATTTATCTGAGATTTCTAGTTAAACCGGTGTTGTGCTAGCTTTCCATCACTGTGTAAGATATAGTTTTAGAGGTTTTGGTCCATGAGTAGTTGGCCTACTTACTTTGGGCCTAGGACAGCACATCACACTGGGATTGTGCATTGAAGCAAAAACCCCTCCCCTCATGACTGGAGACAAATGCAGGAAAGGAAGAGGAAGGGGCCAGTCCTTCTATCCCTTTGCAGAGAACACTTCCAAAAACCTAAGATCCTCTCATTAGGCCCTCATTTGAAAGGTTCAAGCACTTCCTAATCACATCACTCTGGAGACTGAGATTTTACCTCATGGACTTGTGGGGCACAGTCCATACTAAACTATAGCAGTGACTAAGTTACACATGGTGCCAAGGCCTGGCATGGTGGCACATTCCTGAAATCCCAGCACACTGGGAGGCTGAGACAAGAGGATCTCAGGTTCTAGCCCAGCATATGTAGCTTAGCGATTTACTAGGGCTATCTCAAATTTTAAAAATAAAAATAAAAATAGGACTGGAATATAGCTCACAGCAAAGCTCTGGGTTTAATTTTCAGTGCCACCAAAAGGCATCAAAATCCACCTGTAGTGGAACCTTAGTAAGTATGTGCTCTAATTGAATGTGAAGTGATATCCAGAATTATTTTTAATCTACTCTTCCACTTGTCTTGGTCCAAAAGTGATGAAGGTTTAATGGACATTGCTTGTTTCCAGTATGGATGTCTTCCTTTTACCTGAGTTCCGCTCTCCTTTCACCTCTAACTCTTGCCTGGAGTTAGCCCAAATTTTATAATTACTTTGTTGGTACACAATCAAAAACTTTTAAGTGCTACAAAATGCCTGCTCTAAATCAGGGCCAAAAGTTTGAAAAATAAACTATTTTAAGAGAGTTCTCAGCCTTGCCATCCTATGCAAGCCTATTTCTCTTGGTGCAATGGGCTGAAGGCATATGTACAGTGTTTATTTAGTGCTTGACAGCCACTTTATTTTTTGCCAAAGTGAAGCATAAAATATTTTGGTTTTGAGATGGCTGTATGAAGTACACCAACTCAAGAAATAAGAAATAAGACTGATTTCATGAAAGAGAGTTGTCTTAGTTACTTTTCTCATTGCTGAGACAAAATACCCAACACTCAAAGTTAAAGAATGCAAGTTTTCTTGTAGCTCACACTTTGTAGAGGTTTAGGGTCATACTTGGCTGGTATGACCATGACAGAGGGGACCACAGGGAGAAACAATGCATGGCAGGTAGAAGGCAGCAAGCAGAAGCAGCAAGCATCAAAGTAGTGAAGCAGCGAGAAACAAGAGTAGCCCTCTCTCTACCCTTGTATTCTACTTGCCCTTGGGATGAGTAGCACTCCCACCCTGTGTGGTTAGGGTGACCTTAATCCTAGCATTGCACCATGAATGAATCCTGAAATCATGTTCATAATCTCAGCATCACACATTCTCGATCCAGCCACCTTTGAAAAGCTCAACCTTTGACTGTGTGGGGCTTGGGAGAGGGGTCTAGATATAAACCATAGCAAGAGTGGACCCTCGTGTGAAGACACTTACTCAGTGGGCTTGTATGGTGGGTCAGGCTAGTTATGTACATTCTCTGGCTTCATTACCTCATTCATCAGATGGAACTGAAAGCGGCCCTGCTCAGTTGTGAGGACTGACAGCAGTAACATTAGTAAGCCTTGCATTTGGTACATAGGTAATGCTCAGAACAGTGAAGAAGTTAAAGTTGCGTGACACGAAGGCAAAAGCTTTTCATCTGTTTCACTAATACCCTGTGGCAAACTGAGGCTCTGTTTTATAATGAAAGGAGACAATAGCAGCTGATTTTTCATTGATGGGGAATCGTGGTTTCTTTTGCCATCACACAACTATGGGTTCATCAGAGAAAATAATGGAGAAGATTTCAGCAAATAATAACCCCAAACTCCGAATAAAATTTCCGAAAACAACTGACTTTCTTCCCAAGGACTGGAAGTGGCGTGGGCAGTTGGGCAATAAAGGAGCAACAGCAATTTTCTGCTCCATTTCTAGAACAACAAAAATATGATGGCAGAAAACAATGCCAAGTGGAAATCTTCATTTTCTTCCTCAGGGAGAGAAAAACACATCCGTCTATTAAGTCTTTAAAATCTGTAACCACAGACTGCAGCAAGAGGAGGCTCTGAGAGAAAAGCCGGATTGGATAGAGCCAACCTTCTGTGGCGACTGATGGGAAAGATGGCTCCGTCTGGGAGAACAGCAGCTGAATGGCAGGGGAAAGCCAGAGGAAAGAAGAGCTGTCGCTTCACGGGAAGTGCTGACAAGGCCTGCGCTTTCCCTCACAGTCTGGCAAGCTCCCTGGACAGGGAAGATTGATAGAGTAGCGAATGGCCGGGGATACTCTGCGCTCTTGTAGACTGTGCCTCTTGTCAGCCTGGGGTAGCCCTTAGTAATGAATAGCTGTGGATCCTGTGCTTGAATCGGTCTCATCCTCACTTCTACTTGAATCGGTCTCATCCTCACTTCTTCCCCGTCTTCCTGCTCTTCTCACCTTGGTTTAATGAGCACGCAGCACAAGCTTATTTGTCCAGCATCCCCGGACAAGACCTAGAACATGAGTTCATTTTACCAAAAGCTAAGCTGATTCATATCAATTGCAAACGTTCATCTAGTCAAAGCTTAAGTTTTCTATAGGAATATTTTACAAATCAATGTCAGACTTCTCCCTGTTCCCTTTAGGGACATGGCACAGGAATGAGTGCTGAGCTTTTCCAGGTGCACTGCTTTAAATACCATCCCTACGCCAAAACCTCCCCAGAGCTACAGGCACCACAGACACTCAGCAGTGCCCCCTGCTGGCTGACGTCTTACTTTTCATAATGGAAAGTCATCAGTATGAATACTGCTAATATACAAAGAGACCTCTGCAGAGGCAGACAGGTGAGATATAAAGCTGGGAAGGTACTAAGAGCTGTACTTTCCCCCTATTTCTTTTTTTTTATTGAAATCTTTATTGGTACATTACATATACACATCATGATTGCATCCACAATGGGAATTTGTACTAGTATAAGACACAACTTAATTCTCATTTTTTCCCATAGCCCTACCCACCCTACCACCCCCTCATATACATAAAATTTGTTTCCTTTCTTTTTTGTTATAATCTCATTATTTTTCCCCCTTCACCCTATTTGACTTTGAGTGTTTTCTATTTCACAATATATAACATACAATCCTAAGACTCATCTACATCTTTATTTTCTCATACCAGAGAAAAGATGTGACATTTGCCTATCTGCGACCTATTTATTTCACTTATGAGGATATCCTCACGATATGTCCATTTAAGTATAAATGATTCAAACTTACCATTTTTTGTGGCAGAGTAGTACTCCATTCTGTAGAAGAACCACAATTTCCCCCTATTTCTTTGAGACTTCTTCCCTTTGTTCTCCACCACTAGATGACTACTAGTGGTCTTTTCTTGGACCTCTCCTCTACCTCCTCTCACTCATCCAGGTTCACAACTTTAACTGAAGGCCGTCCACCTGCTCTGTCCTCCGCTGAACAGAAGACTTCCTTATACACCTTCCCACTGAAGGTGCTACAAGGATTTTGAATTCAAACGCTTCAAGACCAACACCTGCTCTCAAGCCCCCTCTTCCCTTCCTCCTTCTCCCTCCTCTTTCTTCCCCTCCCCCTCCTCTCATCCTCGCAAGGACAGGCAACCTCATCCCTCCTGCTGCTCACATCCACACTTGGAGTAACCCTTGCCAACTTGGCAGTGAATCCTATGGCCTTGAACTCCAAACTATGCACCGAAGCTCATCGCTCATCACCCCTCCACGCTGCTGTCTCCTCGTTCCTGGGTGCTGAGCTGAGCGCCTCCCTGAGCACCAGACTATTTCCCGTTCAACAGGTAAGCCGGAGCAATCCACTTATTCATGTGCACTCTCAAAGTCCGTCTCCGTTCAGTGGCCTGTCAGACCCACGTGCTCTGGGTCCTGTTCCCTCTCTGACCTCACCTCACACTCAGCGTCCTTCCCTTGTCACCGCAGCCTCTCTCTCTCCCTGGCTCAGGGAAGCCCTCGCTACTTCCTCTGCCTGCAACACCATTCACCAGAGTATGTGACGGTTGCTCCCTCGACTTGAGGGTCCTCACTCAAGTGTTGTTCTGCAGGGAAGCTTTTCCTGCCACTCCTACCCACTCGCCCACCCGATGCCTTTTTCTTCTCCTTATTTTAATACTTATCTCTTCCCAATATAAGCCATAGTTTGCTCACATATCTTAATTGTCTGTCCTAACCAAGTAGAATGTCAAGTCCATAAAAATAGGATTTTTCCCCTCCCTTATTGACTATTATGTCTCTACCACTTAGAAGCGATCCTGGCACATAGCTGGTTATCAGTAAATGTTTGTTGAATTAAAAATTTGCTTTATTTGGTCACCAAGTCTCATAGAAATGTAGAGTTGTGGTTATTAACATGGATCTTAAAATCAGACTAATAAATATTCAAAATGTGCTCTAAAGCCAGTTAGCTCTGCAACACTGGTCAAGACATTGAACTTCTCCAAATCCAGTTCTGTTATTTTTAAAATAGGTATGTAATGTACAAAAATGTATATAAAGAATTGAATGCAGGACTAAGAAATTAATCACTCCACACATGATTTGCTCTTAGCATCATCCTGCTTCCTGACTCAGTGGAAGTCTCTGTTGTCTGTGGACTACTGACCGCAAAACTGTCAGCCCATCTCTGCAACTGCTGTCTTCCCCAAACCTCAGTGCCTTCTACATGTTAGAGCTAAAACGATCCTCCAAAGCACAGATATGATTGATAATAGACAGTTCACATTAGTTTATTGATAAATCAATTAATAACTGATAACCCCTCACAAATTCTCTCCTCTAAAAAAGGAACAAGAAAGTTGCCAAGAAAAATAAGTTAAAATCATTTTTTTAAAAAAAACTGAAAATTAGCCAAAAGCTTGTAATAACCTAGGAAGTGTTCACTCAACAAAAGTAGCTGAATCTTTGTATGAACCATGAGATTTACGGTGTTTTAACTAACCCCATTCTCACTTCCCAGCTCCTACGTGTTTACCCTGAAAACCAGCAATCATGGTAAAAGAAGGCTAGGTGGCATGACTGGCAGTGCAGTGAGGCTGGGCTTCCTTGAAAGCCTCCTAGCTGGTGAGCTGTCACCAGCTGTCCTCTCCCATAGTCACCTGTACACCTCATTTGCAACCTATCTTTGTTTAGACCAACTTAGAGTCCATCCAGGGCAAAGGCCTTTTATCCAGAGACATCTGTTTGAAACACTTACATGTACTTGTTTAACTTGCTGGCCACCTGAAGACATGGCCAACAGTTAGAGCAAGCAATTAGCTATCCAGAAAGTTTCAAGTAAAATATGAGGAGGAAGAGCTCCATAGTGCTTATTCCTGGGTATCTTGAAGGCTACGTGCGTGGGGTTGTACTCTGAGCTACATGCACCACAGAAAAGATCTGAGAAGCCCAAAGTCTTCCTGTTGATCCTTGGGCTCCACACAGGCAAGAAACGAAAATTCTAAAGACTATGAGAGGCGCTTCTAAGCTGCACTATTTCTAGAGCTAATCTTGATCATTTCCCAGCCCCTGTAAGTACTCTCCCCGTGTGGAGACAGTATTAGTAACAAAATGAGCCTTTCTCGAGATAAGGACTAATAGTCATTCCATTTCAAGAATGCTCACAAACGTGCTCACGGCTGTCTGTGGACACCAGCAGTAACCTGTCTCCTTGAGTTCCTCTGACACCTCAGTCACACGTCACCTCACCAGTGTCCCTTGCCTGAGGCCACATGTTGTTGCTGGAGAAGCCAGATATTGGACAAGGCCCTTGTACATAAGGAGCTCCAATCCCAGTTAGGAGAAATGGGGGAAGCAATACCACTTCCAGGAAGCCTCTAATTAGATCAAGGAAGTGAAGCCATCATCCTGTGCTCCAGGATTCAGTCCTTGGAGCCATGGAAGGAGTGTTGGAAAGGAGATTTCTCTGTACCATGCAGAAGGAGCTAGAAAAGTCTTAGGGGTGAGAGTGGACCAAGTGTGTTGGAGAATCATTAAGGAGGGGTGTGGCCAGGGGACATGAGGTCCAATTGGAATATTGTATTGTGAGCTTAATGTCTTCCCTGTGGTCATTGGGAGCCATTAAGTATTTCTGATCTGAGGAGAAAGAGATGCACATTCCCAGTGGCATTTTATATTAAGGCAACCAGGCAGGCCTATGTAGAAGGGTTAGTGAGTGTGAAATGGCACTCGGAGGGCAGGCAGACCCTGGAAGAGAGTAGCAGTTGGAGAACTGAAAGGAAAGGCGGGTTTATTACAACTCCCCGGCCCAGTGGAGGCACCTTCCAGAGTCTGCGCTCCGTTTCTCCATTGTTCTCATATTTATCTGCTCTTTATACAGGGCAGGGAGCAGACAAAATTCTACAAAAGCAGAACTTAGCAAAGCGGAGAGAGGTGGAGGTAATGTCACTTTCATAGTTTATCTTGAAGACACAGTGACATCGGGAGGTGCAGGCAGGTGCCCTTTCAGCAGCTAATCTTCCGGGCACAGTGACATTTGTTGGTTTAGCAGGACAGGCCAGCCTTAGACTGTCAGCCTTGAGACCGTCAGTCTCTGCTTTGTCTTTTGTTTTTCCCATTCCAATTGGAGGGAAGGAGCCTGATAGTCCAGGTACCTGCATCTTAGCCCAGGGTCCACAGAAGGTGAGGCAAAGTAACTTGCTTGTGTCTTACCCGTTCCTGATCCAAATAACAGCAAGGGAGACATTAAGCCCAGCATCACATGCGCACTATGGCACACGAAGTGAGGTCCCTAAAGTCTCTGTTAGACCCACCTCAAGACTTCGCTGGTTCCAGACCACATGGTTGTTCTGCTGAGCTGGTCTTGTCTGCTGCCTTCAGCTTTCCCTGTGGACTTGTATGTTTCTAGAAGTTTTACCTCACTGCCCCTCCATCTCCCTCTGCTTTCCCTTGACAACTGCACTAGCCAGGGCTCTCTGCAGAGCCTCTGACTGCTACAAACCTTTGAGACAAGGTCTCACGGAACAGCTCAGCCTGACTTTGAACCTCAGGATTACAGGCACATGCCACCATGCTGGTGCACGAGAGCTTCCTTTGGAATCTGTGGACATCCCCATGATCTCATAACTTGCAGTTGGCGCTCCTGCAAATTAGTGCCACACAGACACCAACGTCTGTCACTGGTGTGATTGGCGCGGGGTCTTTTTGGACCATGGCTGCAGCTGCAGAGCACTTTGCCAGGTTTGGCCCCAGGCCGCAAGCATCTTTGCAAGCTCTTGGCCTCTGATCCCGCAATGAGAAAGGAAACCTCTATTTCTGAGATGCTCTTGCACTGTCCTAAGGCATAGCATCAGGCTTCCTTTAATCTTTGCTAATTTCCTTAGTAAGAGATTGTGAAACTCCACCCTTACATGCTTTTTCTTCACTCATTTTCCTGCACAGAATGAGACATTTTCAAATCTGTAATAACTGTGCACACTGCCTCCTTTTTAATTATGTCATTGCCCCAAGACCCTAGGACAGTTAAAAGTAATCAAGAGGCAACCCAAATGCTTTGCTGGTTAAGTATTTCTTCCACCCTATATGTTGGTTTATCCCTTTTAAATTTGATCTTTGATAAATTTCTAAGATACGGATCTAGTTCAGCCCTGTTCTTTGCAAACTGGTGACAGCATGGTCTTTTCTTCAGTTTCCAACAGAATATTATCATTTACATCAGTATCCAGCCACTACCAGTTACCAGTCCCTTAGCTATTCTAGATCTTCCCTGGGTTTTATTTTGTTTCCTACTGATTTCTCACTAATACAGGAAATCAGAGGGTAGCAAAGCTGGCTGGGGAAATAGCCAGGACCTGATAATTACAAGACGCGGGAACACGTACAGAACAGTTCCCAAAGCCCAGCATGTGGATCTCTTCTGAGAACTCCAGCAGGTTTTCAGTAAGATGGCCTAGATCTGATGTCAGCCTGAGGCTTGGACTCCAAGCACCGCCTCTCAGGACCCGTATGTGTGTAGGGGTTCTTACTGGTTTCCTCATGACTTGGACGCTATAAAAAGACAGACTCCAAGAGCTTGCCATCATAACCTTCCTCAGGACAGTCTGCTCTGGTTTCTTCAGGGTATTCTTTTATCTTGCTTTTTCCTCTTTTACTAGGCCCAGCCTCACTCAGTAGAACCACTTTCTTTTCTATTTTTCACTTCTACTTTTTCAAATAAACTTTGCCGCTGCTTTCTGCTCATTTCATTCAGTTCTTTGTTAGAAGAACCTGAAGTCTAACTCCAGAGGGAGAAACGAGCAACCCAGACCCCAGTAACACTTATTTGGTAGCTACTTTAGAAGGAGCTACTTGATAACATCACCTATAATGTGTGCTCCATTTATAGCATTTTAGGCATTGTTGGCCTGTCTCCCCCAAACTTGTATAGCTCTGCCTGTCACCCAGTTCCAAAACCATTTCCACATTTTCAGGTATTCATTATTTACAACAGCCCCACTTTCTCTCAGTACCAAGTTCTAGTTGGTCCATTTTCTGTTGCTTGTTCCACAGTACCACAGACTAGGTATGTGATCAAGGTAAGTAACAGGTTTGTCTTGGCTCACACATGGTTCTGGTCCAGGTCAAAGGGCCACATCTGGCAATGACTTTCTTGCTGGTGGAGTTCCACTGTGGCTCATTTTACATGGCAAAGGGCAGGGAGATGAAGCATGTGTAGTGGTCTTTCATCTAAGAAGGATTAGGTGAGGTCATCAGGGTGAAAACCACCCAATCTAATCCTAATCTTCCAAAGGCCTTACTTCTAAATGCCACGGTTGGAATGAGTTTCTACCCTTTTCATAAATAAAGGGGACTGAATTTCAACACACGAACCCTTGGAGCATGTACTCAAATCATATCAGAACCATAGTGTTACCTTTGTACAGCTAGGCGGTAGCAGGGGAGCCAGGACAGAAGTCAGAAGTCTGACATCAGTATTTTAATCTGACATCATCTTCCTTCCTGTTAGGCAAATCTGCAGGGGACCACCTGGGTGTGCACGTGAGAGCCTACTAATATGGGTCATTACGTATCCTGTGCTGCTTCAGGCACTTAGAAATACTGAAGGAGTAGAGCTGGTCATCTGCCTTTTCACACCCAGCTGCCCAACACAATCTTTAGCCACAGTGGATATTTCGTGTGTGCTCACTGAATTGAAAAGTCCTTTGGCTACTGGAAAAGCCATGAAAGTGAGGTTGTCCGAGTTCTTTCACCCTCACAGGTCACCTCTCCTCGTTGGAGGGAGCATGATGTGTACCTTCATCCCTGTTACACAGGTTCTAGGTAGTTCCTTCATGGGCCCCTGTAAAGCCAAAGAGACTGGCCTGAATGCTTTGTTTAAAAGGGATCTTCTTAAAAAGTTCCACCATTATGGGGCCGGAGAGTTAGCTCAGAGGTTCCGGGGCCTGTCTTGCAAGCGCAAGGACCCGGGTTCGATTCCCCAGTAACCACATAACAATACTGGGTGTGGAGACCCACACCCAGCAGCAACCAGTATCACATACCACAGTGCCGGGCGTGGTGGCTCACGCCTGTAATCCCAGCACTCGGGAGGCAGAGGCAGGAGGACTGTGATGTGAGTTTGAGGCTGAGCTCAGGGCCAGCCTGAACCACAAAGCGAGACCCTGTCTCAAAAAAAAGTTCCACCATTGTGAACTGAAAAACCTCCACTCCTGTTCAATAACTTTTAAAATCTCAGATCTGTTGTCTAAACATATTCTTATAGTTTCACAGGAATAGCAAAATTTTCTGAAGGCCCCTTCTTTGCCAACTAAGTGGTGTTCGAATCCACTGTGCTTCCTAAACTTAAGGTGACACTCTGACCCTACTTGAGAGCAAATAAAAACAAAATAGTGTTTCATAAGAAACAATTCTGTTGTATCAGAAATTTTAAGAGCTTTTAATTTTGTCTTCTCCCCTCTCTTGTAGCTAATAGCATAGTTTGAGCACGGAAAAAAAAATGGAAAGGCAGAATAACATTCTTTGTCCACTAATGTTTTTTTCCTTTTACTCACTATTGTGAAATGTAATTCTTGAATAAACGTTGTTTAATGCTCTGTGTTAACCTCCCTGAAGGCGCCATTGTGCATGGCAAATGTGTGGATTGTCGCTTCTTCGTTCTCATTGAGAAGATAAAACATTAATATATTAAATTTCGTATTTTAATCAGGTTTTCCTACAGGATGTCTTTAATTTTTTTTTCAGTGTTGTTACTGACAATTATGAGTTTCTCATTTTCCAACCAGACACTGCTCTTGCCCTTTAAGATGTCACGGAGGCTGGGCACAGACCCAGTTCTCAGGGACACTCTCTATTAGACCTTACCAAGTGGGGGAAGTGGGGACCTCCTAGCTCTGGGGACTAAGAAGCAGCCAGCCAGCCAGGGGTTGCTCCTTGGGAATCAGACACGGCTCCCTACAACAAAGCTCCAAGGACCAGTCAAGGATGCAAATTCATTTCCTGCCTCATCAACGTGTCATGGAAAGTTCTGACTGTGTAACACCCTGTCCTTTTATCTTCAAAGCCTGAAAGCTCTTGGATGTAAGAAGGAAATAGCTTATTTGGGTTGAAAAAGATAATTAGGTTTTGGAATGGTTAAACACAAGGTTACCAAAAATTTAAAACCAAACATTTTTTAGTCCAATAAGAAACCCACATGTTTATAAATCTGTTCTTAGCTCATTAATGCCACCTCAAACCAGGCACTCTTACATTGGAAGCTAAAATATTAAGGTACAAAATGGTTTGGATAGAGGAAGTGAGTAAATTCTGGGGTGTGGAGCCTTATTAGGATTGCAGGTAAAACAGATTAAGGAAATAGTAAGGAATAGGACTATAAACCATCCACACTTATCTTACATGTATACACAAATGCATGCACACAGACCCCAAATCTATCAGTGTTAACAGAGGTCACATCTACTAAGCTAACAAGCATGGATATGATATGACACAGTGATTTAAAATCTTCTGGAGTTGGGGTACAGCTCAGTAGCAGAGCACTGGCATACATCAGTGAGCTCCTGGGCTCAATCCAGCAGCAGGACAAAAAGAAAAGAAAAGTATTTTATTAATGACATAAATGTTTTTAATGACACACTGTATGACTTTAGTCAAGGTCTCCAACCCTTGTGGACCCTGTCTCATAATCTACAAAGTAGGTAAAACAGTTCCTTTTATGCAGGGTTACTGGTGGGAATTAGAGATGTTAGCAAAACATTTACCGTAGCTCAAGACCTGGGACAGGGCTTCACCCAATACACAGCATTAACTACTGTGTCCCTTGTTCTTTTTGTAATTAACATATGAAATTAAGAAATTTGCAAAGAATGCCACTGGTCCTTTTCAAAGGAATGTCTCAGTACTAAAGTAGATTTTCTGTAAAATATTGCCCATAGTGTTTTTGGTACTGGGGATTGAACCCAGAAATTTCACACTCAGCCACATCTCCTGACCTTCCTGATTTCATTGTGAGACAGGGTCTTTCTAAGTCATTGAGTTGCCCAAGCTGCACTTGAATGTGGGTCCTCCTGCCTTAACCTCCCAGAGTACTGGAATTATAAGCATCCACCATCATTCTCACTTCTAAATTTTTTAAAGACTATGGTGTATGTGTATATATCTTACATATATAATTATTTTTTAAATTGCTAAAAATGTACTGAAGCAAGGCTCAGTGCTGCATGCCATAGTCCCAGGCACTCTGCAGGCTGGAGTAGGAAAATCACTTGGACCCAGGAGTTCGAGACCAGCTTAGCCAACATACTAACACCCTGTCTACAAAAAACAAAAAAGAAAAAAGTATTCAGATTATATGTTTTAAGGAAAGCATATCTTTCAAAAAAGCAGTTCATAAAAAAAAACCAGTGTGAAGTTATTTCTAAAGAACTATAATAAAATATGCCATCTACTTCCCCAAAAGGACACATACAAAACAAAAATTTATAGAGGAATCCCTTTTTAAGGTTTTTTAAAAAGACTAACTTACAAGCAATAAAGATGAGGAAAGTGTTGTGTCCAAAAACCTAAGCCTATGTTAGCCTTTATGACTGAACATGTAATGTAGCATACAGCTAAAGTAAACTAAGAAACACATGAGCTATATAGTTTTCTTTCCTTTTTTTTTTTTTGAGACAGTGTCTCACTTTGTAGTTCAGGCTGGCCTTGAGCTCAGCCTCCAACTCACATCACAGCAATCCTCCTGCCTCTGCCTCTCGTGTGCTGGGATTACAGGTGTGAGCCACCACGCCTGGCACTGTGGTGTGTGGTACTGATTGCTGCTGGGTGTGAGTCTCCACGCCCAGTATTGTATGTGGTTACCAGGGATCGAACCCAGGCCCTTGCGCTTGTAAGATGGACGCCAGAACCACTGAGCTAAATCCCCAGCCCCATGGTTTTTGTTTTTTAATAAAGGAATTGTATACTCAAGTGTGAAACTAACCATGTATAAAATGTCATTAAACATCTGATGTGCTTATTTCTTGTGTGGCATCTCTTTCTAAGTCAGTGATATGATAGATTTGGAGGCTTTCTCTGAAAGCACAGACACATACTTTTCTGCTGATTAAACTGACATATAAAACATCTACACAGAAGGCTGGCCAGTGTGTGGGAAGAACGGGAAGTGAGTACAAAGGTTTCAGTGGTGCTTGCAGAGGGACAAGCATTATCTGCCTGCATTTATTGGCTTTCAGTCCAGCTCCCACTTTTGTGTCTGGCTCTTTCCTTCCTGTAAACTTCTGCTACTGATATTCTTGATGATTCCCAATGCAGCCTTCACAGTGGTGTGTTACTAGTCAACATTTCCATCACTGGAATAACATAAATACCTGACATCTGCAACGTAGGAGAGGTGTAGAGGTTTCTGAGATTTTAGATCTCTTGTGGTCAGTGACAAGGCAGAGACCTCATGGAAGAAGGCCTTAGTGAAGCAAAGCAGAGGACAGGGAAAGATGCTGGGAGGAAGGAGCCACAGAGCAGAGAGTCTCAAGATCACGCTCCCACGGCACACTTTCTCCAGCAAGCTCCACCTCTAATAGCCCATTCAGCTGTGAACTTAGCAATGGATTTCCCTCCAAGTTGAATCATCCTTCCAGGAATCTCTCAGTCCGGCAGTTCTGACAACCAAGGTTAAGCAGCACAGTAGGTCACACCAGAAGTTTTTTCCTTTATTATGTAGTACTAATATGTCCTAAGGGAAACAAGTTGCCTCTATGTTCAGTACACTGTGTGGGCTCCAAGTTCGGTAGTGGAGTCTCCTTTCAGAGCACAGAACATCTCCCATAATCCTTTAAATCTGTGCTCTGAGGAATGATGTGCAGATCTCATCAATTTCTTAACAGATTTGAGGTGAACAAAGCCCATCTCCTTCCTCCACTTACCAGAAGCCATACTTCATTTTCCAAAACTGGACTTTTAGAAATCTGCTTATTCCTTTTCAAAGCACAGCTCCTTCAGACTCTGATGCAGGGAGATTTTCATCCTTACCTCCAAGAGCTGTGTAGGAGGAAAAGAAAGGTGGCTGAGCCTTGGGCTTTTTCTGGAAACTCACTTTCCTCATTCGTGTATCTATTTATTCATGATGAGCTGGAGGATAACAAGGGTGAATCATCTTTCTGCGGATGTTCTGGGTCAGGGATGAAAGTTCAAGATGAAGTGGTCACCAATACATCTCCAAGAAAGTTACTCTGTTATCAGAATTTACCATAATCCATTTGGGTGTTGAAAGGAACTGACAGAACCAATCAAATTTGGTCAGGTGGATAACTGAACGAGTTCTGAGCTGCTCTCTCTGACTGTGACTGGACGACAGGTCCAGCTGCTTCCTAAGAATGTCAATGGCACAAGCATCATAAGACCATTTACTATAGGACTGGATTCACATCAGAAGTGATATCAGCCAGGGATTCAGCTCAGTACCATGCCTGCTGGCAAGAGCAAGGTCTGGACTTTCCTCCCCAATAACACAAAAGAAGAAGAAGAGGAGGAGAAGAAGAAGAGGAGGACAGGGAGAAGGATGGGGGAAGAAGATAATGATATCAGTGTATTTTACAATGCTATTAAATCAGAAGTTGAAATGCAGCAGAACTTAAAATTGTTTCTCTTAGCTCCATCCAGCAGCTCTCTGCTCAAGTTCTGCTCCCTCTTTCCATAACCACTGAGCTCCCCCGGGTGCTGCTAAAGTAGCCGTCATATTCCTGTAAAGGAAATTTTGTCACCTCTGTTCCCAAATGATTGATAAGACACTGTCTTCTTGCAAGGCTAAATTACTAAATTGTCCATCCTTGTCCTATTCAAATAAACTCAAGGCATCACTAGAACGAGCACTGTCCTCGACTGAATGCATGAAAACTGGAACTTTCCTTTGCTCTGTCACTTCTTCTTTGGACAGAAGTCAAGGTGTACCACTAAATCCCCCCGATTCCCAGTGGTCTCTCTTGTCCTTCTGGAACTCTGCAACATAAAGGACAGGACAATAACACTAATATTTGTTGTCCATTTGGTGTTGAAACTTGCTGTCTCAGGAACCCAGTTGTACCTTTCGCGCCTTGAGGCCACTCTTTTATAAATTCCCAATAGGTGTGTTGAACACACTGATATAGGTCTTTCTGGAGGGAGCTTCCATTTAGAAAATCAAAGGCAATGGTTGATGAATAAGTGGCAAAGTTTGCATATTGTAAAACTTTCTTAAGTGAACCTGAGGGGAGTGTACCTTCATTTTAAAGTAATTATGCCTTGGAGTACCTGATTTTCATGTAATACATCAAATCAAGAAACTTGGGCTTGCAGTTTTAGAGAAGAGAGCTGGCCCTGGTGACAAGACCATTAATGTTCCCCCGAATCAGCTCTGGAGAAGCTGCAGACATGTAAGTGAAGCAGCCCCAGGCCTGAAGGGGAAACAAGCTCCAGTGAGAAAATGCTACAAGAATGGGGGTGTGGCCCGGGCAGGCTCAGGGGAAGTAGGTGCTAGTGCCAAGGTGGGCAAAAGTGCTGGCACATCAGGCTGGAGGAGACCGTGGGGAGTCTCCAGCTCGGCCTGCACTGTCTTCCCTGCTTGGGAAGTGTCACTAAATAAATTAGGGTGTCCTTACAAGGCACACAAGCTTCCTTGGCAGGGTGTGGAGCTGACCTATGGCTATGGGGGGTGATCCTCAACCCTTGTGTAGAACTTAGTGACAACCCCAAGGTCTCAGAAATGCCAGTCCCTAAACCTTCTGGGCTGAGCTACTGATGAAAATGATCGGGTGGGGGAACTGACCACCCAGGAGGGGAGCCTTGCAGCTTGCAGGCTCCCCAACACTGCCTTCCACCAAGGGTGACCAAGACAGCTCTAAGCAGGGCCACGAGTGAGAGGGACACTTCAGTGGCCATAGTGCTTTGATGGATTCAGGTACTCTCCTACTCCGGGACTCATTCCTACCCTTCTCCTTAAATCAACATAGGAAGACCCATTAGGAACTGATTATTGGGCTCTTAATGACACACACTGTCAGAAAGGACTTTTGACCTATCCAGGAAAACTCCTCCTCTGAGAGCACCACCACTATGAGACAACGATCAAACTGACCTCCAGACAGCTTTTGCTCTTGCCTGAACATTTGGGTTTCCCCCAGGTCCATATCCTAATCCCCAAGGTAACAGCATGGAAGGAAGGCCCACTTAGGGGTGATTAAGTGGTAAGGGTGGGGACCCTCGTTCTTGGGATTAATATCCTCCCCTAACAGGTCTGAGCAGGTCCCCTCCCTCCTTCTGTCTGAGGACAACACAAGGTCAAGCAGTGAGCCCTCACAGGACACGAGCTCTGCCTTGATCTTGGACTTCTCGTCTTCTAGAACTGTGAGAAATACATTTCTTGTGTTTATAATCTACCCAGTCCGAGGTGTTTTGTTATAGTGGCCCAAGCAGACTAAGACAACTGCAGAAGTAGAATTACCAGAATAGATGGACCAAGAACTAGATTGACATCCTAAGTAAGCTCGAAAAGAAGGGGAAGAATAGAGGTAACGTAAAACAGGAACAAAAAGTTAACAAGCCACAGTTTTCAGTCTAACACTGAAAGGTGGGGGTGGAAAGAGAGTGGTTCCCCAAATCCCAAGGACTTCTCAGTAGAGTGGTTAAAAGCTGAGCCCCTTTTCCTGCTTCCTTGTGTGGTTGAGTAAGAGATGAGCACAATGATAAATCTCCCCTTCCTTGTTGCTTTAAGGATGTCCTTTGCAAACACTACCTTAGCTCACTCTTTACCACGACCCGCCATGGACAGTCACACACTGCTGTGGGCTGTGCTGAGGAGGACGGGAACCTGTGCACACCGCACACTTGTTTCTAAAGCACAGATCGGATGGCATTTTCCCCAGCTGAGAACTTCTGTCACTGACGGAAGGATGGAGCTCAGAATGACAGGGAAGGGTCCTGACCTGCTGGCTCTAACAACCTTGCCAGCTTTATCCCTTTGCCTCTCTTAATTACATGCCTTATAACTTAGCAACACAAAAATTTAGATTTCAGGTTGGCCATCAGAACTGGTTCCACAGTTATGTGGTGGCTGCTCAGAACCTTCTGCAGAGAAATGGAGCCTGGTGGCTGATGGCAATCCACCCCTGGCTGAGCAGGTGGGGGATGGTGTCAAGTACTGTGAATTAATGAGCTGCTCCTAAACATGCCCCAGGGATGCCATGCTTTATCATAACCTGATGCCTTTGAAAATGCTGTTGCAATGGACCAGAAGTTTGCTTATCTTCCACTAATTAAACTCCTACCACTTTCTCACCTTCCAAGACTCAACACAATATGGTCTTTCTCAGAACACCTCTTTTGCCCTTTTCCATCTCGGTTCTCTGCCAGGCAAATGAGGGACATCTGATCTGTGTGGCCATAGCTATGACTCCAGGCACACAAAAGTCTCCCAGCACTGGTGGCACATATTTATGGACCCATCTTTCCAGCCATGAGCTCTGGAGGACAGGCACAGGGTTTCACACTTTTTCCACCCCCAGTGGGATGTACAATGCAGGCACCATTTAAGAAATGCTTAATTAGGGCCGGGGAGTTAGCTCAGTGGTTCTGGCGCCTGTCTTGCAAGCACAAGGACCCAGGTTCGATCCCTGGTTACCACATACCATACTGGGTGTGGAGACTCACGCCCAGCAGCAACCAGTACCACATACCACAGTGCTGGGCGTGGTGGCTCATACCTGTAATCCCAGCACTCGGGAGGCAGAGGCAGGAGGATTGCTGTGATGTGAGTTGGAGGCTGAGCTCAGGGCCAGCCTGAACCACAAAGTGAGACCCTGTCTCAAAAAAAAAAAAAAATGCTTAATTAATTACATATGAATGTCTAACCAGCTCATTAAACACAATGGGTAGTTATGAAGTGCTAGAAGACTTGTGCAGGATGGTTTGTTGGATTTCCTAGCTAGAGAGAAGGTACTGTTAGTTGAGTCTGCCCTACACTCAGGGAAGGTCACCATGAACTCAATGCAAATCCTTGCCACCCTTTCAGAGCACCTGTCTATTCTGTAGCCTTGGGGGTCCAATGAAGGCCTCTGAAAGCCTCCTCCAGTGCCCTGCTCAGCACACAGCCAGTGTGTCCTTGGCAATGTCTGCAGATCTCCTGGGTGGAAAGGGTGAGGAGCCAGCCAGGCTCAGGAATGACTTCTCATCTTTCAGTAGGCACAGCTTGGGCTGCTGGGCCTGCCAGAGTGAATGTCTTTGAGTGAAGAGCCGCACCCTCAGCTTTCTCCAGAGTCTTGTTGCTCAGCTCTCCTAGCCCTTTTCTCCTGGCAGATAGCACCTGGAGCTCATCTACCCCCAGTTCTTCACACATGTGATTATTCATACGTGCATACACATGGGTAGTCAACTGGGGAACACCTGCTCAAATAAAAAGCTTGATTCTTGGCTGGGCATAGTAGTACATGCCTGTAATCCCAGTACTCTAGGAGACTGAAGCAGGAAGGTGGCAAGTTCAAGCTCAGCCTGGGCAACTTAGTGACTTGGTGAGACTCGGGCACAAAAATTAAAAAATTAAACAAATCCTGGGATTATAGCCTAGTGTGAAGAACTTGTTTCCAATGCCCACTATCACAAAGAAACAAACAAAACAAATCAAAATGAACAACTCACACCTCACCTTTCTTATGAAGCCTCCTTTGTTTTCCGCTCTTCCTTCGCCACTTCCTGGGCCCAGAAGGCACTGCCCACTTGTCTTCCAAGCATTCTTTTTATCCTACCACCTGTCACTCCGTAATGATTCCAGAACAATCAGGACACATAATTTCCAGAAACTAGCACAGGTCTCCCACTATTAGAGGAAATAGTCCTGGCCAAAGCCTGAGCCAATGGCCCAGAGAGGCCATGGTACTGCAGGGTTAGGAAGGAGAGGCTGCCGGGCCGCTGGTGAGCCCGCAGGATGGCAGCCAGAGAGGCAGAGTTCCCTAAGTGCTGTGGCCACTTCCTGTGGCTTTCAGGCCTTGCCAGAAATCTGTTCTCAAAGGTGACATGCACCTTTGAAGCACTTAAGTCTTCCCTTTTCTGTCAGAGAAAGGAAACTAGGAGCAAGAGAACACTGCTAAATAAGTTAAGGTCCTCCTTGCAGGCAACACAGCATTCCCTGCAGGTGTCAGAGAGAGAGAGAGGAAGAGGAAGAAGAAGAAGAAGAAGAGGAGGAGAAAGAAGAAGAAGAAGGAGGAGGAGGAGGAGGAGAAAAGAAGAAAGAGAGGAGAGGGGAGAGAGAGAGAGAGAGAAAGAAAGAAAAAGAGAGAATGATCCTCAGTTCTCAAGCACAAGGAGCCCGGTGCCGTGACACAGACAGCCTGCAGCACAGAGGCCTCATCGAGAAGCCCATCAGAGATAAGATTCCAGTGGACTGACAAAGGAGATTAAGAACCACAGAAAACAGTACCTATTTTTTGAAGGCATATCCTTCTTAACATCATTCTTTTAAGAGTCATCTGCTTGAGGAACCAACAGTAAGTTCAACTCTTTCAGGCAAGGAGTTCCACCCACAGAAAGCATCAGAATGCCCTCTGCCTCCATCAAAACTGGTTTCGTTTCAGTCTTCCTGTTCAGGCAGGGTGGCCAAGCATATGAAGCATGACATCATGGTCGCAGTCTTAAAGTTATAGACACAAGCTTTTAAAAGCTGGTTTACCACTGAAAGATTAACTGGACAAAGTAGCAAACACGTAGCACTTAGCAGGTGCTGGCTCTGTTCTTCGTGCCTTCTGGGTAACACCCCAGAGAGGAGCTGCTCTTGGGGTCTTGATTTTATAGATCAGGAGGCTGAGGCAGAGACACTCACTCCCTGGCCCTGAGTCACACGGCAAGATAGCAGTGAGCCCAGGAGCACGCAGAACCTGGGCTCACGAGCCACGCTTAGCCTCGCTATCATCCTGTTCTTAGACTAAAGGCCATGCGGTGAGATATGCAGGACAGAAAGGATAGGATGGTGCCCCTAGTATCTGGGGTTACAGAAAGGCTAAGTCAAATTTTCAGGATTATTTGTGGGTATTAATGGGTGAGGATGACTGAGGGATAGGGGTGAAGGAGAAGGTGGTGTATCTAGAGGGTTGTAGGTCAAAGAGGCTCTGGCCAGCGTGGGTGATGACCAAGGACTAGTGAAGACAGGCCCATGAGAATATCAAAGGTGCAGAAGACAGGCAAAAGACAAGACTGATCCTGAAGCTGAGCTGGACAAGTACAGAAGTCAATGGAAGGGCAAGAGATGGATATGGATAAGAAACAAGATTTCTGTTACTGTGACAAATACCTGAGATAAACCAACTTAAAAAGAGGAAAGGTTTCTTGTGGTTCAGTTTCAGAGGTTTCAGTCCATGCTTACTTGAACCTGTTGCCTCTGGGCCTGTAGTGAAACAATACATTTTAACAGCACCTGGCAGACAAAACTGCTCATCTCATGGAGAAAAACACAGACAGGAAGAGACAGGACCCTTCGTATCCCTATCAAAGACACATGCAGTGACCTCACTTCCTCCTATTCGACCCTACTCCTTAAAGGTTCCACCACCTTCCTGCGGCACCTTAGGCTAAGGACCAAACCTTTACTGCATGGTGGGTCTTTGGGGATTTATTCAAACTAAAGCACTCCATTTGGAGAAGTATGGGCTGACCCTGCTGGAGCTCCCAGTATGTAGTTAATGTTGTTGCCCATAGCCATGGAGTGAGGCTGTCCATGAGTACAAGGCCAAGGTTAGAGGATATCAGGATAAAGTGACTGCAGAGGTTTGAAGTCTGGGAACCAGAGTAAAGATGGTGTTGTGGAAAGATGACCTAGGATAGATTGCTGAGGAAGATGTTGTCAGGAACTACACGGACCAGACCTCAGTGTTCCAGTTCTGCTGGGGTGGGAAGCCAAGACTCACCACTTCCCCCAAGGCACCTGAGGGGACTTTCTTGTGCAGCCATAGCCTGGCTTGCTCTAGCCTCACCCGCCTGCCCCTCAACATGTGCTGCATTCACAGGCAAACCCAAAGCCATGACATGTCACGTCCTAGAAATATGGGGCACTGAGCAATAGCAAAATGTGAAACAAAAGCACGGAATCATTAGCAATATACCAGCAATCTCATAATGTTTCTGTGCAGATTTCCCAAGTAAATAATTTCCTTTTCAACCACTATAGAGTCATAATCATGCAAGCAGGAAAGCTTTCTACGTATTCCTGGCTGTTGCTCTCAGATTTACATTCCTGTCCTGAGAGACCTCTCACTGCATTTCAGTGCTTTACTTAATCAAATGGTTCCCTGGTTGACCCCAGTGTATCTTAATGTTCAGATTATTTATGGGTATGGCTTCTCCTGTAGGGTCACTCTGGGGCCTAATCTGCATATGGCTCTCAGGAGAGCTGGGTGGTTGTTTGCATAAGAACCTCTAAGCTTCTTCAGAGGACTTAGAAAGCTAACTGTGGGGCAGACGAGAGGCAGATTCCTAGATATAGAACTCAGCGACCTAAAGGGAGATCCTAGATCCACTGCAGAGAAAAGCATGTTGGCAAAGCCAGTTCCCAACACACTTCATATCCAGAGTGAATAGCCCACACAGGCTGTGTCTGAGGGTAGCTCAGTTGTTAGATGACCGTGATGCCAATAGCAAACAGCCTCCTCACATCCTCCAAGGTCCACCACAAAGAAAAGGGGATTGAAAAAGAAAAGGAAAATATACAGCAGCTCTGGGTTTTACCTTCAGTACTGCAAACAAAACAAGTAATGAAAACCAGCACAGTAGTTTCTTATCATTCTGCTTTTCATCTTCTGGTGGCCTGAGGCTTCTGGTGCTATTAAAAGCCTTTCCTTATTTCTGGCGATCTTCTTTGAATATCATCAGATATTAATATATAGCTGTTCTTTTTTTTTTTAAATTATAGGACATATCTATAAATAGAGAACTTTCTTTAGCCACTGTTAAAAGATAAGTTTGCTAATAGTAACTTCTCTTGGTCTTTCTTTGTGCGACTATGTCTTTATTTCTCCCTCATTTTGGAAACATATTCCCACTGAACATAAGATTTGTGGTTGGCATTTCTTTTCTTTCAGTATTTGAAATATGTGCTAGTTCCTCCCAGCCTTCATGGTTTCAGATGGGAAATCCATTGTCATTCAAATTGGAGTTCCCCTGGAAGAAATGAGCTGTTTCTTTCTAACATCTTTTTTTAAAAAAAGTTTTATTGTCTTTTCTTTTCTTTTTGTTTGTTTGTTTGAGACAGGGTCTCACTTTGTAGTTCAAGCTGGCCCTGAGCTCAGCATCCAACTCACATCACAGCAATGCTCCTGCCTCTGCCTCCCAAGTGCTGGGATTACAGACATGGGCCACCACGCCCGGCACTGTGGTATGTGGTCCTGGTTGCTGCTGGGCGTGAGTCTCCACACCCAGTATGGTATGTGGTTACTGGGGATCGAACCCGGGTCCTTGCGCTTACAAGACAGGCGCCGGAAACACTGAGCTATATCCCCAGCCATGTCTTTTCTTTATTTTTAAGACTTGAATGATGACATATCTTGACATAAGCAGAACATCATCTGAGTTTATCCCATGTGAGTTTTACTCAGTCTCTTGAGTCTGAGATTTGTGGCTCAACTGAATGGATATTTTCCCGGCAAAGGTTGGACATCACTTCATACTGCCTATTGCCTCCGAGGGAAAATCTGAACCATATCGTGCTCAGGAACAAGGCTGGGGAGGTCTGACTCACACTGCTTCCTACTGAAGAGATGGGACAGAAGTCTCACTCCTTGCTGGGCCCTGTTGATCTAGAGGGCCTGCCTCCCACTATACCTCTTTGGTAGTGAGATCGGCTCATCCCTGGACTCCACCAACATGATCCTGGCATGTAGATCAGAGCTCTTCTTATATCTACAGAGCAGAGAATGGGTGAGCAATTACAGAGAGCACTCAACATGAGAATGAGAGCAGCTTGTGGTCCTATCACATCGAACATGGGAAACAAAGTCTTTGCTAAGCTCTACTGAGCAGAGCAAGTAAACTGGAGAAATACTGTGGGCTCTTAAATGGAAAGAGGAAAGCAGATTAGCTTCTTGTTGATTCCTGCTGAAGTTACAAGGGGAATGTATTTTTTCCATTGCTCTTTAGCTGGAGGACAAGTATTGCCAAACGACTTTCTGCACTTAGGTCACCCTTACTGTTGTGGTGATGGGAAGAGGATTTCCCTGGAGACTTTTGGGCCAACTCCTGGTGGAGCCCTGTCTGGAATACACAGGCAGCAGTAAGGAAATGGGGAAGGCTTCATGCATTGTTCCTCCAGTCCTGCGGACCACGGGAAGGCCGCTGCCTTCTTTCTCTCACTTTCTACAGAGTCTTCTAATGTTTGTTAGTTGAGTCAGGTTGGGAAGGTTCTTTTAGTTGCAAGAAGGAAGAGCCAGAGGAGGAATGAGGCTACTTCATCTCGGTTGGAATTAAAATTCTGATTATACCTGACCTATCCGCAGAAGGTCAGAGACTCTCCAAGAAGCCTGAAACTCCCTTTGGTGTTAGACGTTCCTGACAAGTTGTTCCCTCAGACCCTAATGGGTGGAAAAGGTGGTAAGAGAAAGAGCCAGTGAGCTCGCCAAAGGCTGCTGTGACCTGGAAGGAAAAATTTGTAATGCTTTCAACATAATGCCTTTCCAAAAATTATTAAGAACAATCCAGGAACCTTCCACACTGGATCAGTTTCAAAGCACAAAAGTACGAACTTCAGAGAGCACAGTCACTGTCCCAAGTTGGGCAGATGCATTTGATTAGTATTATTAGTCAGGAGGCTACTCAGCCTTTCATACTTTCAAAAAACACCATCAGCACCCTACGTAAGCCAACACTCTTCAATTCTACAAATTCCAACAATGACTTCTGAAGACACTGTTTTCAAAGGCCTGTGACGAAGCGTAACATACAAGATGGTTGCATGCCTGCTTACCAGGGTGTGTAATTTGCATGGCTTTCCAGGAAATGCAGTGTATAGAAACCAAATCAGTAAGGTGCCCACTGAAAAGGAAGACGTTTATATACTGCAAGGAATGGTGACTTTGGCTCCCCACTTCTGACATCTCTTTTAACAGAAAGCGTCTACACATCTGTTTCTGAGGTGAAGCAGGAAATCTGGCAGCAGCCATAGGTCTTTGGTGGTGTCACAGCAACTATAGGTTGTCTGCACTTTTAATCCTACCAGAATTTTTTTTTCCTTTTAAATGAGTTCAAAGCAGAGCCTTTAGTGGCATTTACATTTAGGGGGAATTTGTGAGGCCACTTTTACAAATGATGGCATGAGATGAGTCACAATCAAGGATACAATCCTCTATTGGCCCGTGACGAATGGGCTGCCATTGGAGGCGTGAGGACCACAGACTCTACGTCAGTCTGGTCTGAAAGGCACGCTGTGAATATATCTGTCAGGTGTCCCTCTTCTAGGTACCACTTTGAAGTAAGAATAGCTACTCTAGCCCTTTGTTCAATCGCACAGCATCTGGAACCGTGTTTCTAATCTCTGTGACAGAGGTTCACATGGCTTTGGTGGCTATGATTTAGATGGGTGTGTGTGTGCACGGGCTGTGAGTTCCTGTGCCATAGAGGGGAGGTCAAGGCACAGGGATTTTTCCTTGATGAAATATATGAAATACCATATGGTGGAGCAACCTGAGAACACCAGGTGTGCCTGCATCACAGTCTCCTGTGCTGTTGCCATGGAGACCTGTGCACAGCGCAGGGGCTCTGTTTCCGGGCTCAGAGTCTAATAGGAGCAGGTGCTTTGACATACAAAGGAATTATGCCTTGCAGGCAAGCCTTCAGCAACTTCCTATTTCTTTCTGCTTGAATCTTCCTAGAGAGTTTTTGCCCTTTCTACTCCTGACTCTCATTTGAGTCAGTACCTTGGAGGAAAAATAATGATAGTGACATTTATTAAGATTGTACTTTGTGATATATATATATATATATTTATATGCTCTCTAGAGTGTTTTATCTGCATTTATGAGAAACACAAGGCTTCAAAAAAATGAAAAAATTTCCCCCATCATAAATCTCTGTTCCAGTCTGAATCTGAACCCAGCCCTACCTGACTTTAGCCTATGCCCTTAGCTGCCTGCTAAAAGGGGACAAATCATTTAGTGTCAAGAGTGTGTCTTCACAAAAGATCACCACACTTTAGTTTCCCTGTTTCCCTCTGCCAAAAGTTCATTGAATTCAGGGGGGCGGACTAAAGACTGAGAAGCACTAGGAAGAGAGCGGATCTGACATCTTCAGGACAGCCATGTATTGGCTTATTAACAGGACATACTGCAGCCCACAGAATGAAGGGCTAAGACTTACTGAGCACCTCTGTGTCCATCATTCTTTCAACAAATACGTACTTATCTGCTTATACCAAGCACTTGTCTCAGTCCTGTACATACAGCAGAGGAAGCGGCATGGACAAGTCTCCCCTGTGGGGCATTTCTACTCTGGGTCCCACAGGCGCTGGGGCCATGGGAACTTGGAATGTGGTGGAACACCTTTGTTCTCCTCTTCCTCTTGCCTCCTCCTCTCTTCCTTTCTCTCTCCCTCCTCCTTTTTTTTCTTTCCTTTTCTCCTCCTTCCCTCTTCTTTCTTCTTCCCCTCCTCTCTTCTTGGCCTTTCTTTTTCTCCTCTACTTCCCCCTCCTGCCCTTTTTCCTCTTCCACCTCCTCCCTTCCTTCTCATTTGTACTGAAGACTATATCCAGAATCTTCACACTGAACTACATGCCATTCTCAGCTTTTCTTTTCTTTGAGATAAGGTCTCGCTTTGTAGCTCAGGCTGACCCTGAACTTACTATGTAGCCCAGGCTAGCCTTGAACTCACAGCAATCCTCCTGCCTCTGCCTCCCTAGTGCTGGGATTACAGGCATGAGCCACCACGCTCAACATTGTGGTATGTGGTTACCAGGGGACTGAACTCAAGACCTTGAGCTTGCTAGGCAGGTGCCAGAACCACTGAGCTAAATCTCTGGCCTCCTCAGCCATTTAAAAAAAAAATTAAGACAAGATCTTGTTAAGTCACTATGTTGCCCAGGCTGAGTTCACATTTGCAGTCGTCCTCCTTCAGCTTCCCAAAGGGCTGGTGTTGTGGCAAAGTAGAAGAGTTAAATGTTATATTATTGTTACAGCTCTGGATCTTAGCTATCACAATTTGAAGACTCAAGAATCCAATGGTCACTCAAAGAGGCAAACAAAAAAACTCTATTACACTGGCAAGCTCAAAGGAGTTCATACTTTGAAGTCTGAGGACCTCACCAGAAATGAAAGTCTCCTTACATGGGGATCTACAGCATGCTCTAAAACAGGGGCGGAGTTACAGAAGATCCTTGAAGCCGAGGGAACGAGTTACAGGACATCCCTGAGGCGGAGGGGCAGAGTCACAGAACGTCCCTGAGGCAGAGGGGTGGAGTTACAGAACATTCCTGAAAGCCATGGTTGGTAGGCATGCTCACAAAAGCAAGGCAAAGGAGTTACAGAATAATTCTGAAGAGAGCGAGCTAACAGAACATTCCCGAGAGGGGCGGAGCTAACAGAACATTCTTGAAAGGGCATGACGTTCAGATAGGAAATATTTTGGCACATTGGACAGGAGAGCTGCCCAGCAGCATAAACTGTTATACTTCTGGAAGGAAATAGTCTGTGGGAAAAAAAACAAAAACAAAAATATGGAAACAAGGCAAGGACCTATCTTATTGTATAGTTTAGCTCTGTTAGCTTCGCTGGTGAACACGCTCACAGAAGCAAGGGGGATGGAGCTACATTTTCGAGAGGTCTCCAAGTTCAAACATTTTGTAACCACTTGATCCAATGGGCAGGAGCTCACAAACTGTTACATTTCTGGAACAAAACATGTGGGGTGGACATGAAAGCAAAGAAAGGGCCTAGAGGCCCTGTAATTGGAATGAGTCCACTTTAAATCCTTCTGCAAAGAAAGGGCCTGATTTTTTTTTTTAATTATATTTATTGGTACATTTTAGGAATACATTAGGATCACATTTCTCATTGGTAATTTGCACTTGTACATAATATATCTTGATTCTTATTTTTTTCCCATTTCCCTGGGAAAGAACCTGTCATATGTATAGTATTGCTGTATCACCACCCTGGTTAAAAACTTGCTTCTTACCCTGGAGAGGTTGATAGTGCAGGAGGTAAGCTAGGTGCACAGATCACTTCATGGGATGTGCTGGGCTCAGGTACCCGGTGCTGGGACTCTGTTGTTTCTCTCACTCACTTGTGAGATGATTAGGAGACCCCAGCTCCACCTACCTGCCTGAAGTTCTGCTAAGACACAAGACCAACTTCTGGGAAGTTCTGGGGAGCTGTAGTCTCTCAGGTGACACATTGGAGCAGGTCTTTGTCGTGTAATGATGTCATCCCAGGCCTCCTATCTTATGCATGAATGTAGGATTTTTATATCTCTCCCTATCTCATTTCATTTCTTTACATTTTATTATGCTCATTTCAATTATCCTTTCTCTGCTACTTACCTCTTTTCTATATTGTTTTAAAAATCCCACACATAAAACAGGAAATTTGACATTTTCACTGTCACCTTGGATTAAAACACTTAGAGTGCAGGGCCAATAAGAGACTCTGTAGCATGAAACACTTAGAGCACTCAGCCATAAGAGACTCAGTAGCATGGTGCCAACGCCTTCTTTCAAGTCCAGGCTGGGTGATCTAATTGACCCTTTGATGGAATCACCCAGCCAGTCAGGAACCCACGGAACTCTCATCCAGGTTGCATCTCTACATTGTCCTCAAGGTCATCATTGGAGATGTTGCCAAACACCTTGGCAAAAGCCTTTCTTCTACCCATGGACTCAGAGACACCGACAGACAGACAGATACACACACACACACACACACACACACACACACACACACTTACTTGGTAGAAATCTGGGACAATCACAATTGCTTTGATATTCAAAATGTAAAATACAACTCAACTCTCCAGCTCTGTTCATACTGGTAATTCTAGGCCTGTTCCGTACATTTGGGTTGTTACATGGTACAAACTTTCAAACAGGAGAGAAAGGTTACCAGGCACTTGTTCCCATTTGTTTCATTAATTTGTGAGAAAACAGGCGCGATATCAGACCGATAGAAACAGGAGTTTGGTGTTAGTATTAAAAAAGCTTAGAGTAATATCATGTGCACAGACATGATAGTGCTGTACATTAATTAAATAGGCATAAGATAGTAACCATAATTGAAATAATTTTCTTTACACAGTCAAAATTCCCTGGGACACAAACTGGGTAAAGAGAAGTCATAGAAGGAGAAAAGATATGAGATAGGATTAGGGCTCTCTGGAAGGTGACAATTAGGGGCAACGTCTGCCCTTTCTTAAACAAAGCAATTCCAAGGGCTGTAATGTCCAGGAATTTCTAGTCTCAGCAGGAGGTTGGATTTATATGCTAGGAATCTGGGCATGGAAAACAGTGTAAGAATACTTTTTCACTTTTCTAAAATAAAAGAAACATAAAGAATTTCCCCTGGGAGCCTAATCCTGATACTTTAAAGAAACTAACTTGGGACCAGGGATTTAGCTCAGTGGTTCTGGCACCTGTCTTGCAAGTGCAAGGACCCGGGTTCAATTCCCCAGTAACCACATACAATACTGTGTGTGGAGACTCACACCCAGCAGCAACCAGTACCACATACCAAAGTGTTGGGCATGGTGGCTCACACCTGTAATCCCAGCACTCAGGAAGCAAAAGCAGGAGGATTGCTGTGATGTGAGTTTGAGGCTGAGCTCAGGGCCAGCTTGAACTACAAAGCGAGACCCTGTCTCAAATTAAAAAAACAAAAAAAAAACTAATTTAAAAGATAAGTGCTTCCATCTACTAAAGCAAGCAATAAGAGGAAAGCAGACTTCCTATGCAGTTCCTAGCCATGGATGTTGATTCAAATCACTCAGGAATCTTTTAAATGTCAGTCTAAAATCTATCAAATCAGGAATGTAGAGAGGGAGCTTTCAGTGAACTCCCTTTAGGCATATTCTTCCCTTCTGCTCTCTCTTTTCTCTGCCAAGTTAAGGTGGGAACAGTGTGTATCCAGAGCCAGCTGCTCTTTCCATTTTATAACTCTACCCATGGTGCCACTTAACACTCAACCAGGCTGACCACAGGACAGAAGTTCTCTACTTCAAGGACTTCTATACTTTCAGATGCTGCAAATGCAAATACATGCTTAAACTATGTTGACCACAGCTGTGAGAGGGTTTAGAGGGTGCTGGTTAAGGTTTGTGCATCCCTCAAGGTGTGCTTGCCTACGAGCTTCCCTGCACAGTAAGTTCAGGCTCTCTGTGGCTCATGGCAATCATCTGATCCACTTTCCTTCCTCTTTGGAAGCTTCTTATGCAATAAACCCTCCTGTCTCCTCCATCGTCACTCCATCACAAAGCCGTGACAGCTCCTGTTTGCCCGTCTCTCCACCTCAGTCCTCCACCTGAGAGCTCTTCAAGTACCTTCCATCTACTTTATCCTCTTTTCAGCAGTCATTGACCTCAGAATTTGAAATCTCTGAAGGCCAGATGTGTGGTTCTGGGACGTTGACATTACATGTCACATAGACTGTGCGTGGCTTTGCTGTTTTTTGTTTTATCAGCTGAGCACTATGAATACCCGTAGAATACCCACTGAGTAGCTCTCAACCAGCTACTGTCTCCAGTTCGAAGTCATCCATCTACTGCCCACCCACACAAAGGCTGAAAGGAAACATGCAGTTGGTATTTTAAACCAAATCAGCACCCAGGGCAGACTATTTGTGAAACAAAGATGCAATTTGCCTTTGATGGTACTGTGACTTATTAGAGTATGAAACAACTCTTGATATTGTGTGGATGCTACATAATAAAGATGAGTTGGCCTCTACTACAAATGTGGCTGGGAGAAAAAAAGATAGATAGAAAATGGGGATGATTTTCATTCTGAAACTGACTGCTCAGGTTCTGTTTTCGGTCTCTGTCTCAGAATCCATGGTTTCAGGAACAACCAAGTGTTTTCTTTCAGTTTGTAAATGAGCAGTTCTCTAACATTTTCTGAAGTTGATGTGGTGAGGAAATTACCAGAGAGGAGTCTTGCTGACTTATCATGGCCCAGCCACTTCAAAGGATGTCAGCTCCTTACTAGAAACTCAAGAGACTAGATAAGGCCTCCTGATGTCCACTTGACCTGAGAGCTTTCTGAGATTCCAGTCCTAAAACTTCCAAATAAAATAACATGAACATTAGGAACACAGAATCCCATGGAAGTTACACAAGAAAGTGCTAGCACGTTGGGTAAGGAGCATAGTATGAGGGTATTGGAGGTAATTCCTGTTTCAATTATCCAACCTCTCTCTCTGGAAGAGGATTATCCATCTCCACTCGTGCCACATGATATCTTGTGCGTCATGTGTCATTTCCTCGTTCAAACCACAGTGGGTTTGGTTGTATGGCTTGTTTGGGCCAATGGGACATGAGTGGAAGTCGTGCACGCTGTGTCTGAACAGTTTTAGAGGACTATAGTGTTTGTGAGCCCTCCTGCTCTTTTCCCTGTGTCGTGGAAACATGAGATACTGAGACATCATAGTCTCAACATGATATGATGCCCATGGCAGATACAGGGCCAAAGCTTACTATCAGGTAACCCATGTATAGGTGGACAAGAAATGCATCTTTGTTATTTTGTAACCCACTGGAACTGTGAGGTTATTTCAGTACTTTAGTCTTACCTTGAGAAAGCTGACTAATCCATCACCTCCCACTGGCAGATGAAAAGTACAGGCCTTTAGAAGGGAAGTTCCTGGCAATAAAAGCCTTGTAATCCCCATGGGATCTCAGAAATTAGAGATACATTCAAGTTTGTGGCACTTGGAGCTGGTGTGATATAACCATCACAGCCATGCCCCTGATCCACCATATCTGCAGTCGGAGTCCAACCAGGTGAAGAAGGTTCTGGACTCGTCATCCAGAGCTCCAGGTCACTCCCTAATTATTAAATTATTCCAGGTCTGTAGACTTTGATCTTATCCCTGAGCCAAGTCCCATGACCTTAGAAGAAGCTCTGTGTTATGCATTCAGAGGCCAGATCCCTAGGTCATATTGTACTTGTCTTTTTCACCATTGTTCATCTAACAAAAACACAATATTTAAACATTTCTCAGGATAGGGTCTCTAGTTTAGTTCAGGAAATGCTAAAGTCAATTATCTTTAAGCTCCCTTCTGGCTCTGGAATAGATGAATCTGAAAACACTACCTAATCTAGAAATAATTGTTCTCATCATTTCACAGGTGCATATTGTATCTACTAGGGGCATAATCAATTTGATGCCATGCAGTAGGACCAGAAAAACAAGACTTTTCCAAGTGAACTGACAACATAATTTAAGATGCACATGGTTATAGGCAAACCTGCCCTCACTTAGCAGTCTTTGTTTGCAGCAAGCATTGTGCTCATTATTTTAAGAGAAAAGAAAATAAAATCCCAAGAACTAATTAGATTTATAATCTGTGAACAAAATAAGAAATAAAGAGCTACAATCTATTTTTTCATTCTTATAGAGCCTGAGGGCAATATCCAAAAGAAATTACTATTAAGTGTGAGTAATGCAAAATAGATTGTGTGAATTTCAATCTGAAATGTGTGAGTTTAATATACAACTGCAAATTAGAAGTGCCTTTTGATTTTTCAAAGCAGCCTTAGTTCATAAGTGGAAAAATTCTGTTCTGTGGACAATTTCAAGATGGGCTAATAGGCTGCTTATAGACCTGGAAAAATGGAGAGGAATTTTATAGCCCTGAAGAGAAACTGAGGCTGTGGAGCAGTACTTTCATCCACAGCAAGTAAAAATTAGACCACTGAAAGCACACTGTGGATGTGGTCACGTGGTTATGGGGCTGATAGCCCCACGTTCCCTCACAAGAAAGCAGGCAGAGCAGTCTACCAGACTCCATAACCATTCATCATCAAGAAGATTCCTTTAAGCTCCACAAGCATGAATGGAAGTTTTGTATTTATGTAGACCACAAACTGGTATTTGTTCTGGGGTTTCTTCTTAGGAGCTGATTTCAGATCTAGACTTTGTCAACATCAGGCTGTGTTTCTTTCAGACTGTTTTGCTTACAAAGAATGGGAAAGAACAGAGACTTTTCTGATATGTGTAGATCTACACGGCCCGTTTAAACACTGACAGTCTATAAAAGACTGTGGAGGCAGCCACGGTGAGAACAGCCTTCTGGGTGACATCTAGTGGAGTAATAGCTATGGAAAGGACAATACAGCTCGAAGCCGATGATGCAAAGATAAGAACAAGTTATCTTTATCTAGACAAGGATTCCCTCCTTTGCTACTGAGTAAACTCCTTCCTTTAGAACATGGCTAACATCACCTTCTGTGACGCTGACTATCCTCTTCCAGGCTACTTCTCAGTCACATCCTCAGCGCTCTGACTACTTCTAGTTTTCCATAATACTTTTATGGCTTTCTTTCCCAAGACCTGAGTTCCTCAAAGGCATGGGTTATGCCTCAAATCTCCTGCACATTCAATAAGTTGAACTACATTTATATAAGCAGAAATAATAGTATTTGTATAAAATTCAAATTAGGATAGATGAAAAAATAAGTCCTGTCTAGACCTTCCAAACTTTGCATCTTCCAGCAAAGTTTAAGTGATATGTGTACTCCTGACAACCAGGCAGGAACAGAATGGTGGAGAGCAGGCCATGGTCTCGGGGACGCAGGATGGGCTGTTGCTGCTCCCTGGCCTGTTTCCAAGATGAATCATTAAGGAATCAGCCAAATTCCTCAGAGGGTCAGGGCTGCTTCCAGGAGCTCACGGTCCAAGACTATGTGTTTTAAATCACAGCAGTTCCCTCTATTGTTATAGCTTGTACAAACTATCTCCAAAGCCTCAAGTGGTCATAGGTAGGCTTTTCAAAGAGGGCTGGATCCAGGGTGTGTGACACTGGGGTCAAGGATGTGATGCTAGGATTGATTCATAGTATGATGCTAGTATTAAGGCTGCCTCACCCTGGTTTGAGTGCTAGCTGTCCTAAGAGTGGGTAGCATGGATAGAAGGGACAGAAAGAGGGTCACTTGCAGCTGGCTATCTTGCTTCTCTCTTTAGCTGCCTTGTCCTTCCATGAACTGTTTCTTCTCTGCGATACCACCCTGCCTTGAAGGCAGCCAACTATGAACTGAAACCCCTGGGAATTGTGGGCTAAATAAATCATTCTTCCTTTAACTTCCTTTAACTTTAACTTTGGGTGTCTGAAATTTTGTCTCGGGGAGAAAAGTAACCAAGAGCACCATAAAGTTTTTATATTCCCTAAAGTAGTTTGTTATTGATAAAGTATGTTTGTTTTTTAGTTTCTATTGAAAATTGGGGAAAATGTAATCCTCACTGTGCTACATGAAGCAAAAGAGTTCTGATTGTGTGCTACCATCAGAACACGTAGTTTTTTGCTCAGGGAAAGTATTAAATTAGGTGAGCACAGAACACCCTTCCTCCTGCCTCTACCAGCTGTGCTGGAAGAGGCGCTAACTAGCTCTCATAAGCACTAGGAAAACACATCTGGGTGCAAGTGTCTCTGCCACAGGCCGTACCACTGGTGGGGTTCAGAAGCCTTTGGACAACTGCAGAATCCCAGGTTTGACTGAAAGCACTATGAGTATAGCCCAGATGTAGCTCAGACGGCATCTGTCAGGAATGATAGGGAAGTGAGCTCTGTGGTCTACTTCTGGTGTCCAAAGATTGCTGTAACATTGCAATGAAAGCATCAGGGTATAGTCTGGCCCAGTGAAGAGGATGGCCTCTGATTATAGCAGATGCCAAAATAATCCCTGGCCTTTTGAATCAAAATCAGCTGACAGTCAAACTGACTCTATGCAGTGTGACTAGCCAAGGTTGGGAATCTTGATTATCATTATAGTCACCTATTTCAAAGGAGTAACAAAGATCTGGCTAAGGTGCCCAGAAAATGGCTAACCAGTGGTGTGCTGCTAAATGAGCTCTCTAGAGAGGGTGGTGGATGGAGAGAGCCATGCCTTTCAGTGTTTGCTGGTTTCCATGGTGTAAACACTCATCATAGCTAATCTCAAGCTATCCGTGATTGAAAGCCTCAAAACATTAATATCCACTAAGTGGTTTGGGAAAGCATAACCCACACCTGCTCTAGCACATCACAGCAGTTAACAGTTATCAAGGGCTCATGATGGTACCAGAAAGTTATAGGTACTTCGGCTTCAGTATCTCATTTTATCTTCACCATTTTCCTAAGAAAAACACTATTATTGCTATTCTGTTCTCTCTTCTCACCACCAAGGTCAAAGTAGGAATGGTATATGTCTTGGAAGGACTGTTCTGTCCCTTGCACTATCCATGGTGTCATTCATCCTCAGTTAGGGTGTCAACACTACAAGAAGTTCTCTACTTTGGAGACTTACACAGTCTAAGTGGCTACAAATGCAAACATGTCTAAATTGTGCTGGCCACATGTAAGAGGTTTTAGAATATGAAACACAGTGGTTAAGGGTGCTTGCCTGTGAGCTGCCCTGCACATTAAGTTTAGGATTGCTGGGGTACACAACAGTCATCTCATTCGCTTTCCTGTCATCTCTCCTAGCATCACAACTACTGCTGTCATCTCCACTTTAAACCGAGATAACACAGGTATAGAGAGGATAAGCAACTGGCCAAAGTCCTGCAGCTTGAAAGCAGTGGAGATGGGGCCAGAATCCAGCTTTCTGGCCCCTAAGTTCTCACAGCACCAAGGTTCCTCTCATTACCCAACAAACAGCTATCTTCTTTTAAATAGCTAGTATGTAAAGAGCAGGAAAAATGTCATGGCATCGTGTCATGACAGAGCCCAAAAAGATGAAAAGTTTGTGGCTTCTGTCAACCTTCATCACTCGGTCATAGCAGAATACATGGGAATTCCATTCCCTTGGAAACTCAGCACCTTCCTTTCTATCTGTCTTCTGCACTTTCCTCCATAACCAAAGCTCTCTGCTCCCCCCAGCTATTCCCTCCCATGACTTCTGCCCCACGGTATTGAAGAGCTCTGCTCTTCCCCCATGATCAAGGGCAGCCATGAGCAGCTGTGTTGTTCAGCGCAATACCAGCTATCTAGACATTCCACCTAACACGGTAGCGACCTGGCCCCTCCATAGGGGATGCTGCTTAAGATGGAGAAACTTGTGCACTTTGATACAAGCATTGCTGATAAATATTTTTTAACAAAGAAATTGAAAATGACATCTTCCTATCATATCTAGAAGTGAGAGGTTAAGACTGGGCAAATATAAAAAAATTCAGGGCCGGGGATTTAGCTCAGTGGTTCCAGCGCCTGTCTTGCAAGCGCAAGGACCTGGGTTCGATCCCCAGTAACCACATACCTATACTGGGTGTGGAGACTCACGCCCAGCAGCAACCAGTACCACATACCACAGTGCCGGGCGTGGTGGCTCACGCCTGTAATCCCAGCACACGAGAGGCAGAGGCAGGAGGATTGCTGTGATGAGTTTGATGCTCAGCTCAGGGCTAGCCTGAACTACAAAGTGAGACCCTGTCTCAAAAAACCTAAAAAAAAAAAAAAAAAAAAAAAAAAAAAAAAAAAAAAAAATATATATATATATATATATATATATATATATATATATATATATATTCAACAGGAATTAAATGTTCCTTTGTCATTTAAGGACTATCATGTCTAGATTGTACAAAATCAGGAAAACAATGAGTGGGGTGGGGAAGTGGAATTCTTGGGCACAGGGGTCAGGAAGAGAAGCAGGCAGAGGACAGAAACCCAGTGCCACACTGTAAGAACTTGACAGTGAGGTTCAAGCTACCAATATCCTCCTAGCAACCTGTGAGGAGCACCGTGAAAGGCAGGGCCTTGTGTGTTCAGGAAACCAAGTGTGGGCCATCTCTGCTCACCAGGCCCTTAGAAAGTAGGTCACCGAGGAATCAGCACAGATGTACCAAGGCCAGGGCTGTGCCCAGCTTAAATCACAAGCTGCCAGCCAGTAATGAAATCAATTTCCTGGGTCAGGTCCAACTATTTCACAAAATGAAATTAATTGGAAAATATCAGAGTGCATTATGTGTGGCAAGGACAAAGATTACTTTATTAAACTTTTGTTGTGTGTATAAATGTGCATACATGTTTATGTAAACCCAAATGTTTATTTTCAGTTATATATTTTATTTTTTTAAATGTGTGAGAAAATTCTGGTTGAAATAAATCTATTATGTGGAGAAAAAAAACGATGTTGAGAAATGTTTCCACTGTTACATGATTTTATTGCCAAAAGCACTGAGTCTCTTATAAACTAATATGTGCAACTTAAAATTGAAACAATTTTTCTGTTTAAAAATCTTCCAAAGGAAGAGGTTCAGTGAAGTTTGAACGGTTGGTATGAAAGCCAACCTACCAATTAATTTACAAAAACTGGCTGGCATCAAGGAAAATGTAAATTTAACAAAGTTAAACAAAACTTTTGCATAATAAGTGGACATGATTAAAAATGAAGCTCATTAAAAAGTTGATCTCATAGAAGTACAGAATAAAATACACAGTGGTTACCAGAACCCAATAAAGATGTTGGGGAGAGGGTGGAGAGGGGGTGGCTCAGACACAGAGCAGGAGGGGCAGATGAATACCTTCTAAAACTGCGCAAGGCACAGCAGCGTAACTGCACTTGACAACTAAGCGTTTCAAAGAAGCAGAAGAAAGGATTTTAAATGCTCCCAACACAGCGATATGACTGAACAAAACAAAGTTCGTGACTTACAATATGTAAGCTCATGACTTACATAACTGCAAATAATGATGCATTTCTTCCACTCAGGCATATGCTTTTGTAAAACTAGCTTTTCTTTAGCTATCATCGTCACTGAATATAAACACTGGAATAAAATAATCACTGCCCCTCAACTGTTATGCCAAGATTTTATAAAACACTCAAACATATTTAATTTCATTAATGGATACAAATATTTTTCACAATTTTTGATAAAATTTTTGTACCAAGAATATTACTTTTTAGTGCTTGTAAATCTAATCCTTATAATGCCTGTATCTTATGAAGATTTTTTAAAACTACACCAAATACTAACATTAATTACAAATACCTGTAAATATCAATACAGTGATAGTGTGGCCACAAACACTGCTGAGGCAGTATGATCAAAGCTTGAGAGATATGTCCAAAGTTATTGACAAAGAGTGGTGCATTCCAGCCAGAGATGTGGCTCAGCACTGCAGTGCCTGCCTGGCAAGCACAAGGCCCTAAGTTCGATTTCTAGTACAAAAAAATAAAAAAATTTAAAAAATACCAGTGCAATCTTGTCCCACGGGTCAAATGAAAGGGTGTCAAAAGCCATCACACTGTTAGCATAGAGGCTGCTGGGTGGAAGGAATAAAGACAAGTACTGGCTTGATGTCTACATATACTGCTATTTAAAATCTGTACTTTTTTGTAAAGAAAAATAATCATATGGAAAAATACAAAGTAAAACATAAAAGTTTCTCCCAATGTACAATGTTTTATAATCTGGCTTGACTAAAGAAAATTTTATGTTGATTCTTTTAAATTTATCCAAAAAAAGAAATTTATCATCATAAAATTTTTCATAAAATAATAATAGTTCACTTGTGGCACAAACTCATGAAACATGTAAGCAACTGGCTTATTTTGGAAAATACAGAAATGATGCTTCCACTGAATGCAAGAACTGAAGGTTATTTTTTGTGATTAGCAAATTTGTATTTCACTAAATTCCCTATCGAAAAACTAAAGAACACAGAGCCTGAAGCAGTTTCTGGTGCCCTGAGTGAACTCCTCATTTCTGTTGCTGCATTTCTACACATCTTTCCCAGAATTACTATGGTTGATGACACTCTATCAATTAGTTGTCACTGTGTTTCTTTTTATTCTCACTGCAATGACCTTACTTTTCTAAGATTCCATGCCACTAAACCTATTCAATTAGAGCTACACACAGAACTGTTCTCAAAAAACTACTGCCAGGCAACGGAAATCTATTAAACTAAATCTCAGGTAATATTTCTGAAAAGTGAGGAAAACAATTATAGTAACTTCACAATAAACTGGTAATTCAAAATACATTCTTGCCTTGGTAAAATCTGTAAGAACAGGATGACATATCTAGTCTGAAAATTCAAAATCTAAAACTTTTTTGATTCTCACAGAGTATTCAGATTTTGGAACTATTTTGGATTTCAACCTATGCAAATATTCAGAAAAAGAAATACCCTGAAATCTGAAACACTTTTGGTCCTAAACACTTAAGATAAGAAATGTTTAACATATACAGATGAAAGCAAACAAAAGTTAAATTGTAAGAATTTAAAGATTTTCTTGTGTATACATGAATGTGTGAGAAACATGTGTGTATATAAGCTCAGCATTGGTAGAGCCCAATACTAGCTGAGTGCCACTTTGATGTTCCATCCATTCACCTCTGCTATGAATTTGCAAAGAAAATATAGAGTCACTATGCTGCATAATAGCACATTTCTAACAAGCTTTTTGCAGACACTTGAAGAGCAACAAACAAAGTGAGTTCTCACAGTAAAAGCAAAATCATTTATCTACCCAAGTTCATGGCTAGCTTTGATTTTGAAATATGGGCTCTGTATTATACACTGCACTCAAACATTCCATCCACATGTATTTATCTTGGAGAACATTTTGATTGGGGAAAAGGCTTTTTGAAGTTGATAGAACTCCTAAGAAAAGTTCTGAAAAGTTCTTGGAAAACAATTATTCTTAAAAAACAACTTTAATGAGTTAAGTAAAAGTGAATCAGAAACATATGGATTAAATTTCCCTAAAAATACACAAGGGTTTAAAAATTAAAGAAAATGTGTTTAGTAAAGCATGTTTAAGAAATGTTACAAAATATATTTCAAAATGCTTGAAAAATAGCTTGAGATATTTTACAAACCCCAAATGAAGCACAATTCATCCATCCCTAATTACATAATAAGTACTAACACTATAGTTTAAGATTTATGCTATGGAATACAGTAGTCAAACTATGATTAGTTATTTGCTTAAAAGTTATTTAGAATGTGCTAACTGAAAAACTTCCAAAACTGAATCTTGCTCTGGCAAAGGGCTCCTGCAGCGCCTTGTGACCGATGACAACCATACGTCCATCCTGCTACAGACCCAGGACTGCTGTCCAATTAGAGCAGCATTGTGAGGAGGCTGAGCCTCAGAACTGCCAGAGCCCTGTCACGTGAGCTGAAAGTCCAAATATAACCCACAGGGAGTCTTCAGATCTTCCCATTTCACGGAAGCACTGATTGAGAAAACAGAAGGCATGTATCTACACTCTCCTATAGCAAATGGCAGCAAGAGCCCCCATAACAAGAGCACCTCCCTCTCTCTGATTATTAATGTAAATCTGTAACAAGACAGGCCACGATGGCCTACCTAAAATCTTCCAGTATAAAAGCCTTAAGAGTAAAGAATCTCAGAAATATAAGTATATTCAAGTTATTTATTTCAAGAATCAAGTACTTTTGTGTGAGGGCTATTCTGTTGAACATAATTTTGGAATATGACAAAGGAAAAGTTTCAGAAACTAACCTGAGCTAGGTCCTAGTTTCCCACTTCTTAGGAGCCAAGGCCCTAAGCAACTCATTCTACCAACCCCAATTCCCTCTTTTGCAGAAAAATAATAGTAAATACATATTTGGGCTAATGTATCAACTTAATGAAAGTTAAAGTACCTAACACATAGATCTTAGGTGCAATCCTCTGATGAGCTAATTATCATCAATTAAGCTGACTAGTCTATTGCCACTGGTTGAACATCCCTAATTCAAAAATGCAAAATGCTCTTAATCTCAACACCAACATGATATATCAAATGGGCAATTCCATCACTGGCCTCATCTGACAGTCAAAATTCTGGCCACTGAAAATACTGTATAAATTACTGCAGAGCACCTTCTAGGTATAAGGTATATATCGAACAAAGTTTAGACTTGTGTCCCATCCCCAAAATATTACATTATGTATGTGCAAATATCCCACTCCCCCAAAAAACCTCACATGAAATCCTAAATGCTTCTGGTCCAAAAACATTATAAATAAGAGATATTAAACCTGCTCTAAGATACACAACTTTAAAAGTCCTTAATAAATGTTTTTGCTCTCTGAATTGCTTAGGCTTTGTGGTTAGCATTCATTAAGATTAGAAATAGAGGTCTGGTTTCCTAGGTCAGAATGTTATCTTTAACATACTTTAAAATTTTCATGGATTTAGTTCTTCACTGGGAAGAGAACTCAATTGTGTTATTTGCTCCTTATTTTACCCCTTAATTATTTCTGGTCTCCATGTTGCAGGTTGTTGGTGAGACTAGCGTTAAGCAAAATAACTTGGCAGTAGGAGAAATAAAATGAGGGACAAGTTGGCCACAAAAGTTTTCTGACCATAAAGAGAATGGGAGGTAACCACTGCCACATGTGCTCTGTCCTTTGCTCAGTGTTGTGTGTAGTGGCTGTGACAGGGAGCTGGAAGAATGCCTAGGCCTTCATCTTCCTGGGCTATGTGCAGCTGACTACGGGACTATGTAATAGGAAGGGAGGGAGGGAACAAGAGAGAGAGCGAGGATTGAGACTTCAGCATCATCTTCCAGAATTTGAGTGTGCACTGATAGAACCGGGCAAGGGAGGGGCCGGGGATTTAGCTCAGTGGTTCCGGCACCTGTCTTGCAAGCACAAGGGCCCGGGTTCGATCCCCAGTAACCACATACCATACTGGGTGTGGAGACTCACGCCCAGCAACAATCAGTACCACATACCACAGTGCCGGGCGTGGTGGCTCACGCCTGTAATCCCAGCACTCGGGAGGCAGAGGCAGGAGGATTGCTGTGATGTGAGTTTGAGGCTGAGCTCAGGGCCAGCCTGAACTACAAAGCGAGACCCTGTCTCAAAAAACCTAAAAAAAAAAAAAGAACCAAGCAAGGGAAACAAGGGCCTGCCTATCTTTCTGCCTACTAGGACAAAAGCAGCTGACGCAGGAAGGGAATGCACCAGGTAATGGTGATACCTTCCTGTGGTTTCCAGCTAAACTCCTGGCTTCTCTGAGTACATCCCAATATTGAACCATGCTCAGCCCTGTGACCCAGTTACCAGCCCAGGCAACACTGGACACACGCACTGGAGAAGAGAGAAAGGACTAGAGACTGGGAAAGCTCTACTATGTCTCCTGTTCTTATTTCACTCACCTCATTTTTTATATCCTTCAAAACTTCATTCATGGTCGTAAAAAGCAAAAAGGGTCATGTCATGGAATTGCTTCTAGCTGTTCTTCAGCTGGAAAAATCACACAACTAAACAGCAATATAATTATTCATAAACACCAACTTCATACTTAGTCAACTTGGAACACTTCTGGGAATCAGAGATAAAGCTAAAAAAGCCCAGACACCCACAGAAATGACACAAAGCACTAAAGCTCAAAGAATAGAACTTCTCCTCACTCAGCATCCCTAAATTACTGAATTGATTTGCCTACATTTCTCATCAACCTAGCAACCATTTCACTAGATCCATGGCTGACTGGAAGGTGGAAAGAGGCAGTCAGTCAAAAACAGACCAGCAGAAATGGTATAAAAGCAATGCCAACACTGAGGACCAATAAGCGAGAGGCAAAAAATAATAATATAATAAAGCCCTGCTACTGGCTGTTGAGAGTGGCACAGAACAAGCTATTGAGGCCATAAGTGAATCACAAAACAAAGTGGAAGTTCAAATTCTCTTTATGAACTCAGGGGGCAAATGATATACAATTGTAGCACAACTTTAATCACAGTAAAAAAAAAAAAAAAAAAAACTGATAGGGCCAGGGATATAGCTCAGTGGTTCCGGCGCCTATCTTGTAAGCGCAAGGACCCGGGTCCGACCTCCGGTAACCACGTAGCAATACTGGGCGTGGAGACTCACCCCAGCAGCAACCAGCACCACATACCACAGTGCCAGGTATGGTGGCTCACGCCTGTAATCTCAGCACTCGGGGAGGCAGAGGCAGGAGGATTACTGTGACGTGAGTTGGAAGCTGAGCTCAGGGCTAGCCTGAACTACAAAGCGACACCCTGTCTCAAAAAACCTAAAAAATAAAAAACTGATAAGCATGCTGAAAATGCTCATAATCTGTTATTAGGGAAGTATGATTACATTACTATTAGAATGGCAAAATCCAGAACACCAGCAAAGTCAAATGCTGATGAGAATATGGAGCAACAGGCTATCATTCACTTCTGTTGGAAACGCAAAATGGCACAGCCACATTTTCGTAAAAGTAAACATACTCATCATATTTTCCACAAATCATACTTGAAGTTATTTACTCAAATGAGTTGCAAAGCTATGTGCACATAAAAACCTGCACTTGAATGTCTCCCACAGCTTCATTCACACCTGTAAATCCCAAAAGCAACCAAGATAACCTTTAGCAAATGAATGGGTAAACAAATAGTGTTCTGTTCATACAAGGGAGTATTATTGAGGGCTACAAAGAAATTAGTTATAAGGCCATAAAAAGGCATGGAATAAACATGTGTTTTTGTTTCATGCAGAATGCAAAGCAAATAGTCCAATAAGACTGCATTCTATATGATTCTAACTAGATGAATTTTGGACAAAGTCATAATACACAGTGAAAAGACCAATTGCCAGGGTTGTAAGGGTTGTGACAGGTGAACAGGTGGAACACAGGGTATTTTCAGAGCATGAAATTCTTGTGTGATACCAGACTTCTGGACATAAGATATGCTTTTTGTCAGTGACTCTAGTCCAAGGGACTGCAATGTCTCCTGCAAAGGTTGGCTAGATGCCATTTTAGGGAGGGGCCAGCTGAACCATGGACTCACAGCAGCTATGAGTTGGCTCCATGTCAGGGCTCCCAGTGTTAAAAACCCACAGTGACAGTTTAAGGGACACTCAGGGGAGATATCTGGGGTCAGGGAGCTGCAGTTGTGCTGGCAAGAGATACTCAGAATGCTGTATGCTAAATGACTCCGGCCACAGCCTCACATCCAGAGGCCAAAATCAGCCTGAACTTCTGTGGACTCAAAAGTACCAAAACCAGCACATAACCTTCATCTTATTGCAACTTTTCTGGGATTACTTACTGCAGGTTTGTGGGATTATCCAGTATGGATCTGGGTACTGACTGGGTCCTTTGACTACCAACAAGAGCAGCATCACACCCTGAACTATATACTACTACAAAACTAAATTCCATATGGCTGACATCACAGAGAGACCTTTTCCCTATACATGTTTAGGCTTTTTTGTTCATTTTGGAATTTTTTGTGTTTTTTGTGAGCATGGGTATTTTAGTTTTAAGTTTTTTTGTTCTTGTGTTTTCCCTTCTTTCCTTCCTGTCTTCTTTACCAGTCTCCTGAGGCTTTAGTAATCTTTCTCTCTCATTTAGACTTACAATTTCTTTCTCTTCTATTATTTCTCTACTTTTTCCTCTTATCCCTTTTAAATTTTCTCTCCCTACAGAAAAATCATTCTGTTGAGTGGATATTTATTGTATATAATTGTTTGTCTTGGATTTTGTTATGTAATTATAAATCTTGTACATATTGTGAAAGGAGCAAATTAATAGTTATCACAGTTTGTAATTTTCCAGTCTGTGCTTGATACAGTGGAATGCTACCCTGCCATAATTAAAGATAAACAAGTCATTTGTAGGAAAATGGATATACCTCAAGAATAAAATCTTAAGTAAAATATATTAAACACACAAGTTTAAATATTGCATTGTTTCTTTTATGTGAGAAACTCAAAGGATAAATAAGGGGCATAAGGGAGAATAGATATAGGGAAATAGGAAGATGTTCAACTGGGAAGGGCAGCAAAGTGGGGAAGGGATGGGGAAAGAGAAGGAAGGGAAAGGGAAAAGAAGAATAGAAGGAAAAAATGGAAACGAAGTTTCTACAAATGAGGCAGGGAGGAAGGATTGAAGAGAGGGGAGGGAAATAGGGAAGAAAGAAAAATGAACACATATTGCATACAGGTACAAATTAATTATGATTAATGTGATCAATATATATGACTAAAATGTACACATAAAAAATTTTAAAACCCTCCCAAAAATAAATAAAATAAAAGCAAATCTGCACAGATGATGAATTGAATTTAATCCAATTTATTTCTGCCTAAAATGCATGGTTAACTGAGGTAGAATGGAAATAACACATATGTAGATTCAGGTTTTCCAAACATCAGTAGTATTTAATCATTTCAAAGGGTGGGAAATGGAAGTGCATTTTATATATAAAAACAAATAAAAGCCTTCTTGCAGGAGGGAAACATCTCTATATTAATTCTCTATTTGTTGTGCTAGTAATAGAACAATATTTGGGTTTAGTTTTGTTTTCTCAAGATATGGAAAAAATAATTTTTATAACATTAACTGAACATTTCTTTTCTTAAATTAACAAGTCACCTGAAGTTTAGAAATATCTTCAAAGCTAAAGACTTGTCTGGAACCCTAAGACAATAAAAATCCAAAGAATTATTATTAATGAGGTGAATGTGAAAAAACATATCCATTATTGAACAGATTTGACTTTTAAATACTTAGTTTCCACATTAACAGACAATATTAAAAATATCCAAAATAAATAAATAAGTATGAAAAGCCTACTTTAACAGAATAAATAAGTAAACTTATAGCAATTATAACAGACCTTCTTAGTTATTCCTACAAAAAATAAATTAGTGGAGCAGAGAGGAAAATATTTGAAGTTCTCTTACTCCCTTAACACATCATCCAACTGTAATTCTTCCTACTTTTTTCTGTTGTGACAGATTCTGATTCACATAAATATTATGTGCATCTCAAATTAAGTGATATCACCCAATCAAAACAGTTAAACAACAAAAATACAAAAAAAATCTTTTTTTTCAAACAAATGGTCTTTTCTTGCAAAAGGCAAGCATACATCCTTAATATTTTATTTCTAACATACAAGCTATACCCTAAGGTGATTCATAGTTAAGAATTTAAAAAGAAGAGTAGAAATCTATGCAAAAACCAAGATAACTTGAGGAGCCAAAGCCCACTCAAAACACAAACTAACTTGCCTACTTCTTCACTTTATCTCAAGTTTTGGGGAGAAGGAAATGCGACATAAGTAACTATGTCAACTAGTTATTGTTTTATAATTCTCAACACAGACTCATTATACACAGAAACTTACTTTCAAGGAAGAAAGTCAAATGAACTCAAGAATCTTCTGCCCAATAGAGTCAGGGTACACATAGCAAAGTGAAGGAATGAATTTGGGTTGTATACACATGCTCTTCCCTGAGGTATCAGTATAGTGGTCATATGAAAGTCACCAGATACCTGCTTACTTACTTTCTGCATAATGATTTCAGTCTATTTTTTGAGATATTTGAGAGTCAAATACCACAACAGAAAAGCTGAAATCTTAGAAGCTCAAAGCAAACACCAGCTATATAATTAGCCCATGGCATGTTTTCTTTCTACAGTGTCTTGATGTTACTAGAGACAAGTGTCAGAGCCTAAAGTATGTTTTCGTCATTCTGGAATGGCTACACGGCTAATAACCCAGAAGATAAAGACTGTCATGCTATCTTGTTTTCTAACTGGATGTCTAGCTGTAGCCTCCATTAAAGATCTATTTGTTTTTTTAATGGTGTATTGTATTTAACCAACATTAATTTTCTTTTTCAAAAAGGAACACATATACATGTATTGCATAGTTATGCTGTGGAAAATGACAAAAACTGCTTCACTAAAAACAGATCTATAATAGCTTTATACTTTTCAACCAAACAGACATTAGTTTGAATTTAAAAACTAAAGACTGAAAAAAAGCCAAAGAAAACTTTTCCTATTATCTTACAACACATATATATTCCTATCCCTTTCCATATATGACTTAAACTCTTGACTCAGTAGCAAAAGCCAGAAATTCCACAGAACAATCAGACCAAGTGTCAGGTTGGAACTCAGCCCTTCTCTTCCTCTTGCACACAGTTGGGAACCACAAGTCAGCTCTTGAAGGGACCACCTGATCAGACAGTTGCAAAGAATCACAATTTACAACTTAATCCAAAAATCATCATGTTGCAAAAGTCAAACATGTTTTCAGACTAAAGGAACAAAATATCCCTGCTTTGTTAATCCATCTGCTTTTTCAGAACAGAACAACAACCATCTCCCACCCCCAAAAGAAAAACCATGAAACAATTTTATCTCTTTCTGGGTAAAACAACTCAATGTTTTTTGCAATAAAGACAGATGTATACTAAAAGTTAGATAGAACAAACACCTTCAAGTTCCTGTAAGATGTTTCAGATATATAAGCCTTCATTATCCACTGATAGAACAAAATGAGAAACAGAGGAAATAAAGTATATCTGACTCATGAGAGTAAATGATAAGCTTCTAGGAAGCCCCAGTTCTCAAACATTGCTTAACTGGTACTGCAAGAATCACAATTACCGTGTCATTATCCATGAAGAAGTCAGAAAAAAACTGAATCCATGCTAAAAATAAATATGTAAAACTTAGAAAAGTCCTATGAATCAACTGAAATCTTATAGAAAAGTTTTAACAGTCACAATGCTAATGGTTTAACTATTATCCCTAACAATCTAGGAAAAAATACATTACTGGCTGGCAAGAGTTTGAAGATTATTTTAGTGGGAATACTTATTTTTTTAAGTTTATAAATAAACAAAATTCACTCATTTCAATTCTCTAAGATGAATTAGTTCAATTATAATAAAATCATAATGCTTTATAATCTGAACTCTGATAATCTCTTAAAGGAAAAAGGGCAATTTATAGATTCTGATGAATACTAGAGTTAGATTTAAGTTATTTGACAGGAATATAAGGCAGTTACAGTTCTTAGTAAGGAATGAAAAATAATTAAATCTCTTAAGATACTCAAATTTTTTTAAATGCAATAAACTGTATTATTTTTTAGTTTTAAACCAGTTATTACTATCCAAAATTGAGAATTCAAGATGCCAATAAATACAAAATTTTAAAGGCCTGATTATTAAAGCACAAAATGCCTAATAAACCAAACAGGGTAAAAATAATAAAATATAAAGTTCCAGAATGCTCTACTTGTGATTAGATACATGCTATTTACTTTTCCTGGGTCCCTTCTATTGCCTAGTTCATGCTGAACTGAATCAGTACATCAGATTTCCATTCTTTATCTTACTGTGTATGCAAATTCTTAGACCAGGAAGACTTTAAGAAATTTTAACTTTCTGTTAAACGGGCTGTTTGGAGAACTGTACAGATTTTTTTTTTTTTGCTTCGCCTTAGCCACAGAAGGCAGACTTGTTTAAAATGACAAAGTATGCATCTTAAACACTAAAGTAGCATTCAACAAAAATCAATGTTGCAGCTGAAAACTTTAAGAATTTTATCTGTTCAAACATATTGAAAGAAAAATGAAAACAAATTTAGAACTCTATAATGAAGGAGAGATTCTAATGCAATCTTTCAGGAAATAACAAAATAGCTAATAGAAGAAATTATGAAGAAGGGAAGAGTAATTATTTTACCCATATTTTAGACTCAGGAACTGAATTCTAAAGCTTTTAGTAGACAATTTGCTATTTCCTCCAAAACTTAGTCATTCTTCTCACAACAACAATTAATCAATTTGACACAAACCCAGTTCTGCTGCTGAAGGCCAATATACTTAGGGACCTTATGTTCACAGAGCAAAGAACTAAAAACAGAAACAAAAGCCAACAAATTCAAGTGACAGATTCACCTAAATCTTTTGTAAACAAGTTCCTAAAATAGTACACTGCTATGTTCTTTAGCCTCCCTGCTATACTGGCTTGAGTGTAGTGCTAATGAATGAATATATGGAAGAAGGGAGACCATCAGACTAGTAAAAATTTCCATGCTTTTTGAGATACGGTCTTGCTATGTATCCAAGGCTGGCTTCCAATTTTTTCTATAGATGAAATTACAGGCTCATACTATTGTGCCTAGCCAGACTCCTAAACCTTTTTCATTTCTCATCTGTATTGAATTTTATTGTAGTTTTAGATTTTCTTTGTGTTTTTTTCTAAGAGAAAATATTTCCAATGAAAAATTTCAAACCTGTTTAAAACAAATCAAGAATTTCTTCTTATTTTATAAACAAAAATGTCAGAAATTAAAGACATAACAAAAACTCAGGCAGATCCAAATTCAACCATCCATTTTTCATATTTCTCCAAGTCTGCAGCAGAGACAGACTTAGCAATTTTCTTAAGAGCCAACTCAAAGTCTCCTTTGGTAACAGGCATCTGAAGCTCCTCCTTAGACAGGGCACGGATCTCTTCTGGACTTAAGCCATTGATACGCCGCCTCATTGCCATTAAAGAAGCATCCCTGAAAATAAACCAAAATCAGTCCAACAGTAACTTTTTTTTTTTTATCTTTATTGGTACATTAAATATACACATCATGATTGCGCTCCATAATGGGGATTTGTACCAGTATAAGACACAACTTAATCCTCATTTTTTCCCATAGCCCTACCCACCCTACCACCCCCCCATATACATAAAATTTGTTTCCTTACTTTTTCCAACAGTAACTTTTGAAAGTGTTTTCAACATTTTCAATTGATACAAAATTATGAGACAGCATTCAAAAGATTATGTTTTTATGATACTGCTTAAAATTTTCTACTTTGGAGACTTCCTAAGGGTTCAGGAGAAGTTAAAGAGAATGCAAAACACTTAAAATATGAAATGTACAGTTAATGGATCATAAAAATCTAGTCAGTAAGCTCAGTTAGTAGTGAATTTTTTTTTCCTTGCCTATGCCTCAAAAAAACCCAATGAGTTTAGGAAGCTTAAATCAAACTCTGATACACTAAAAGGCACACTGGGAAACAGACATATGGTTAATGTTAAGATAATTCAAACCACCTATGAGTTTCTCTACATCCTGATTAGAGGAGACAGAACCAGGAACTCCTTCCTAAAACAAGAATCAACCCACAAGCCAGGCGTGGTGGTTCCCGCCTGGAATCCCGGCACTCGGGAGGCAGAGGCAGGAGGACTGCTGTGAGTTTGAGGCTTGCTTGGGCTACACAGTGAGCTCAGGGACAGCTTCAACTGCAAAGCGAGGCCCTATCTTAAATATATATATACCCACATATAGTGGACCTGAATTCTCCACATGGACAATCTATAGGCAATAAAGATCTCTCCTAATTCCATCTGCATCTCTTTTATACCTGTTTTTAACACATATGAAGGTCTGCAAGACATAGGAAGGCCAAGCCAACCAAACCTTCACATTTTTGTATATTTTACTATATTGGTGTGAGTTTGTTGTGTAAAACTAACCTTAGATGCACAGAGGAAAAATATGTAGAAAAATGAAAAAATAGATGTTGGGCCATTAAAGAAAGGCCACTGAAGTCAATTTTAGTTGGGAAAATAAGTAAAAGGAAAAAAAACCCTCTTTATTGAGCAACAGGAACTGTCTAAACATTATAATCTATGATGTCACTAACCAAATTAAAGAGGTAATTTTTAAAAATGCATGTGCTTCTTCCATAGCTTAAAGTGATCAACCTTGTTGATCTGCATGTGGACAAATAGTGCTGACCAATATTAAATTGCATTAGCATATATGCTGATGCAGGTAGCTCCAACACAGAATTAAATGAACAATAGGTTAATGTCATTTATTACCAAATTAAACATGACAATTTCTTAAATATCAAGAGATCAAAAATGTAAATTTTGAGGGCCAGGGATTTAACCCAGTGGTTCTGATGCCTGCCTTGCAAGCACAAGGGCTTGGGTTCGATCCCCAGTAACCACATACAACAATGTCAGGCATGAAGACTCATGCCCACCAGCAATTAGTACCCCATACCACAATGCAGGGCATGGTGATTCATACCTGGAATCCCAGCACTTGGGAAGCAGAGGCAAGAGGATTGCTGTAAGTTTGAGACTTGCCTGAGCTACATAGTGAGTTCAGGACCAGCCTAAACTACAAAGCAAGACTCTGTCTCAAAAAAGTAAAAAAAAAGAAGTAAGTTTTGTTATAGAATGATTCATTTAATAGTGATCAATAAAGTTATACAGAAGGAAAGAATTACATAAATAGAAAAACAAATCAAAGGAATAGACAGTTACTTTTAAGTTAAAGGCTAATTATCCTGACTTTGAAACCAGTCTTTCCATAAAATCTATAACTAATTTCCAAGGTAATAGCTCATTTGAAAAATACATATGCAATATGTATATAAGGGGTGAGGGGGGTTAGAGGGTGGATAAGAGAATGGGTAAAAATTAGAATTAACTCATATCATATACTGGTACAAATTCACAATGTTGAGTGTGATCATGATGTGTATATAAAATGTACCAATAAAGAATTCAATTTAAAAAATACCTGCAAACATTAGTTATGTCAGCACCAGAGTAGCCTTCAATCTTCTCTGCTATGTCTTCCAATTGAATATCAGGATCTAATTCTACTTCACGAAGATTGATCTTTAGAAGTTCAGCTCTTCCTTTTGCTGTGAGAAGAGATTCAGTTTTAGATCAAACCATTTTACTAAGCAATCAATATATTAACATTCAGGAAAAGAAAGAGCAATGCAAAGATGAGTCAATAACTATGAATTCACCAGCACTGCCAACTCACTGTATAACCCATGGAATCATTTAACTTCTTATGTGTCTTGCTGTAACAACTAACAATTGAAACAAAACTCAGTTTTCCTTACAGATTGCAAGGATAACCTGCTATGAGAACAAAGGAACAGAAATCCTTTATGAAAATATATTAGTATACTTGAGTAGCAGAAATCCTTCTAATAAAAAAATATTTGACCTAATGTTTTAAAAACCGGACTGCGTAGAGTATAGATCACATAAATTACTGTGCTCATTGCTTAGTATGATGCAGCAGAGCTTCCAGAATTCTCATCAGTAGTTGCTATCATTTATATCTAGATCCTCCCCTCTCCACCCACCACCCCTTCTCCAAGCCTTATGTGGTCACAGGTGGGGCTTTCTGGAGGTGGCTAGATCAGGGTGTGTGATGCTAGGACTAAGTACTGAAATTGAAATTAGGGTGTTCCAGCCTGGGTGTGGGAGGCACCACCCAAAGGGCAGGTACCTGGATGAAATATAAAGGGCAACTTGCTTGTTGCTGCTGCTACTTTGCTGCTTTGCTACCTCCAGCATGCCCTGCTTTGCCATCTTCTGCATGCCCTGCTTTGCCATGAACTGTCTCTCCTCAGTGATGCCCTTTTTGCCATGCCACCCTGCCTTGAAGCCAGCTGCTATGAGCTAAAACCTCTACAAACTACGAGCCAAAATAGTATTGGTTATTTTGTCTAAGCAATGAGAAAAGTAACCAAGACAATAGTGGATAAAAGTTCCTGGAAATTGGTAACTGGCACAAAAGGTTCATTAACATTTTTTTTCATTTAAGGAGCCAGCTCAGAGACATTTGCTGTTCTCGTGAGATTTAAATGTGTATTCAATCAGCTCAAATAAACAACATGGTTTTCCAGGTGCAGGGGGCAGAGCAGAGGGCCTTGAGTATCCCAAGTAAGTACTCTAGCACTAACCTCTAGATCACTTTTAAACAACCACTCATGCTTAACCATTTCAGTATTGCTTTTAGTGGCATATCTGCCTAACACAGCACACTAAGATAACACATAACTAATATCTACCTCTATTATTTATAATACAAAATGAGATTTAATTTTCAACTGTTACTTTGAAAAATTTTAAATCTACAGAAAAAGTCATTTATTTTTCATCAAAGTTAGCTGGCTTTTTTGTTGTTATTACATTAGCTACCCACTTGTCTTCCACCTCTTGAGTTGAATACTAACTCTGAGTGTCATTATATCTCATTGTAATATCTTGGGCATATATCTCCTAAGTCAAAATATACATATAATTATTAGCCTCATCTGGAAATTTAACATCAGTACATTATTCTCATTTAAAATATAATTCAAAGTAAGATCCTCCCTTTTTGTAGGTCTTCATAAGTTTTACAAATAATCATATATTACATTCAATTACCATGTTTCATTAATCTTCCTTCAACTAAACCAATTCCTTTGTGTTTATTTTTTGTTTTCTCTTCCATGGGTCTGATAGTTCTCACTCAACTGACCTTATAGAGCCATATCATTTCAAATAAGATCCCAAGAGGTCTGCTTGTAGAACCTGATTGGCAGAAACTAAAATATTTATGGAAATGTAAAGAATCAGGAACAATCAAGGCACTATGAAAGAACAATGCTAAAGTAGGAGGAATCTCTCTATTAGCTTCTAAGATGTAAAGTATTACAAAAAATAGGGTTCAAATCAGTTTAACACTCTCTGGGATGGACAGAGAGATCAACAGCACAGAATGGGTGCCGAGAAGTAGCTCAGGGCATATATGACACCAGATTTGTAACAGGGGTGGGAAAGGGAGTAGGAAAAAGGATTGTGTTTTTAATAAACTATGTCAAAACAAGTGACTACTCATAGAAAGAAAAGGAAACATCCTACCCTCATACCATAAAAAAATACATTAGTGTCAATAAACCACATCTAAACGTACAATGCAAAATTATAAGCATTTTAGAAGATAATTCAGGAAACTATCCTATTGACTTCAGGAAGTTTTCTCAAGAATACTTCATTACAAAGACTGATAAACTGATCACATTTAAATTAAGAACTTCTGATTAACAAAAGACACTGAAAATAGAGCGAAAAGAGGCAAACTATAGAGTAGAAGGAAATATTTATAACATATGTAACAAAGGACCAGAGAACTCCTGCAAATCAGTAAAAAAAAAGTCAAACCACTCAACACAAACTTGGGCATAAAACTTGAATAGGTAATATTACAAAATCCAAAAGGCCAATATATAAAGGGCAAAGGTATTCAAATTATTTAAAAATAAAGGACATGTAATGTAAACCACAATAACATGAACAATGTATATCACTTGAGTGGTACAAATTTTAAAAGTCTGACAATAGGAACAACCACTCTGGAAAACAAACCAGGTTATCTACTAATACTATAGCTACATTATATGGTCTACCAATGTACTTCTAAGATAGAAAACTCCATCATATTGGCCTAAAGAAACTGTGACATTTTTCAATTGTACATATAAGAAAGTTCACATTAGCATCATTCATTACCATCTATAATGCTACTAGAGAGCATAAGGCAAGAGGACTACAATCACAAGTCCATGTTGAACAATTTAGTATTTAGTGACCTTAGTAAGACCTTATCTCAAAATAAAAAGTTATAAATGGGTTAAAGCATAACTCAGTACTCAATGTGAAGGCTCTGGATTCAAAACCAGAAAACATGTTTAGTGGATTCAAAACCACTAAAAAAAGAAAAAAATCAAAACATCTAGCAAATAATATTATGGATAAATTGTAATATAATCACAAAATAGCTATTATGGGCCAAAGTATGTTCCATCCAAATTCTTAATATGTTGAAGTCCTAATTCCTAATGCTTTAGTATGTAACATTTGGACATAGACCCCTGAAAGAGATAGTGAACTGAAGTCCCATTATTTAACCCTGATTTTACATGGCTAGTATGCTTACATGAGAAAAGATGAGCATATAAACATACCTGACTGAAAGAATACACAAAATCAGAGGAGGAAGACAGTAATCTACCAGGCAAAGGAGACAGAACTGAAGAAGAAACTAGCTTTACCGATATCTCCCTCGGTCCTGAATTTTATGGCCTTCAGAACTGTGAGCAAGTTAATTTCTGCTGATTAGACCACTTAGTTTTTGATAGTTTGTTATGGCAACCCTAGGAAACAAACATAGTGGAACACCACACAGCAACAAAAATGAATTATAAGTGACAACATGTACGAATCTAAAAACATGTTGAGCAGAAGAAGCACGATACAAATAAATAGAACTAGTGTGCTTTTATTTATGTAAAATATAAAAAGAAGTAAAATGGGGACACAATATAGATGATAAAATTATATGAAAAGCTAATACATTACTTCCATAAAAGGAGCAAAAGTGATAACTAGCAGGGGACAGGAAGGGAGCTGAGCTAGGGTAGGAACACACTAGGAAGCCGCTGAGATCTGAGGATGCTCCATTACTTATCCTAGAGGTGGTTATACGGATGTCTGCTTTGTCAATTACTGGATAAACCAAATATTTTAATAAATGTTTCTGTACTTGTTATATTTTATTCACAAAATATACTGCCAAGACAAGACAAGGCAAAGCAAAGCAACACAGAGCAGCTGCAGCTGAAAAGGAGGCAGAAGGCACATTTGAGACTTACCATATAAAAAGAAAAGCCACAACCCGAACACCTCCACCTCTAGGACTCTTTAATCTTGGGAGGCCCTCATACTGGACCCCAGCCAGTTCAAGTGCACCATACAAGTTCACAGGGGATACCTGACAAACAGTCTGAGCTAAAGAAGTGCTCTGCGCAGGTGGACAGCAGAGATGTGGGAAGAAAGAGGGACAGGGAGGAAGTTTCTACCCACACTGCTACAGGGGCTGCTCTCCCCCATGTGCATGTAAAAATGGCCAGTTCTGACAGCAGTACATTGCTATCCAGTACTCCACATTCAGCAAGTGAACACAGGTGAGCTAGTGTCACTTACTTTGTTCAGTCCAACATTAGAATAAAATCTATTTTTTGTTTTGTTTTTGAGACAGGGTCTCACTTTGTGGTTCAGGCTGGCCCTGAGCTCAGCCTCAAACTCACATCACAGCAATCCTCCTGCCTCTGCCTCCTGAGTGCTGGGATGACAGGCGTGAGCCACCACGCCCGGTGCTGTGGTATGTGGTACTGGTTGCTGCTGGGTGTGAGTCTACACACTGAGTATGGTATGTGGTTACCGGGGAATCGAACCCGGGCCCTTGCGCTTGCAAGACAGACGCCGGAACCACTGAGCTAACTCCCTTGCCCTAGAATAAAATCTATTTGTAAATTAAATATTTTGCTTTGGCCAAGCCTAAAACTCTAAACACTATGTTTAACATAATGTACAAAATTCCCTTACAGTAATGAAGTTCCACACAGTTGATTTCCAATGAACTTGGAAACAAACTGCTTCTTTGGTGGTTCTGAAGCACGGTAGGAACAACTGTTTTTCCTTAAGAACTATGTCTATGAATTTTTAATAGCAGCTATATCAATGATTTTTTTGAAGATTCTAAGTAGATTTGCCAGCTTTATAAAACTGAATGAATGACATTTAATAACCTTATGAAAAGATATAACAGGGAATTAATGTGTTAATAATAGTATAATATAGTATATACAATGGTAATATGCCATATAATATGGTAACATGCATAGTATTCTAAATTCAAATAAACAAGGATAGAAGCACCACACACCACTCCTTATATTCACAGTCCTCATGAGCACACCAGGCAGTTCCGTGTCGTAGAGGGAGTACTCATCAGAGCGACTATGCGGCTCACATGCATGTTCTCCTGACCTGGGCAGCACACTCAACCTCAGCCTTCTCAATTGTAAAATAAAGATCAGGATAGAATCCACTTCGTTAGACTGTCCCACCAGTTAAATAAGTCAATACCCATAAAACTTGGACCAGAGTCAGCACTCTATAAATATTCACTGCCTTCTCCCACCCTAAGTCCAGTCAGTGAACTATGGATAGCCTGAGAAGACCCAGAATCCCTTCCATGAAGAAAGACTGGGAAGACACAGACACAGATGAAACACACCAAAAGTGAAGTTCATATGAGTGACACAGGCCTGGAGCAAGAAGACTGTGGATGAAATTTAGAGGAGAATAAACAATACAGGAAAATGAAAACATCCTCAATAATGAGATGGAAGAAAGAAAATGTTTTTATATTCCAGAATGGGAGAATCAAGATTAGCAGAAAAGTACAATGGAGTACTAATAAATGCAAAGACAGAGGACACACAGGTGAGAACATCCAGCAAAAAGAACAATTTTTAAAAATCATTTTGACCCTAATGTAAAAGAAAGTTTTAGTCATCTACAGTTGAAAAGACTGTTAAGGCATATAGTTTAGCAGGTTTGTGAAAAAAACAAACTGTAATTAAATGAAGGGAGTTGGAGAAATGAGTTCATTAGGCTGACCACATAGCTGCTGTCACACTTCAGAAGTAAAAAGTGAGAAGAGAGCTCAGGTGAGGACATTAGAGGCGCAAGTGTGCCCATTACTTTTCTTTTTGATGACAATGGCAAACTGTATTTATCAAGACAGCTATGACAGCATCTCTCATCCCAGAACTGCTTCTGCAGTAAGACCTATCACTGCTGTGATCAAAGGCAGTCTCATTCTGTCCTCTTGAATTCAGAGGAACCTGAGTGCTTCCTCCCAAGTATATCAGAGGTGACACACCATCATCTCTAGATTCGTTCTTAAAACACGATGCAGTTTCCAACTTAGCCAGGGAAACAATTCCAACTGAGCCTTGGGGTGTCAGGTATCAGATTCCACTACTGCAGGCCACTTGGAATGGCCACCGGTAACATGTAAGTGAAGTGCTCCAGAAAGACGGAAACTGCAGCCATGCAGTCAGTCCTTGTGAATGAAGACACTGTAAGAACAGCCAAGGCCCTGGCTGTGACCCCGGACAACACAGAGCAGACACAAGCCATGAGCACAATGGTACAAGCATTTTGTTCTACTAAGTGTTGAAGCGCCCTGTTAAACCAGCAAGAGTAACTGACACTCTATTTCTGGTATCACACTTTCCACTTACAACGTATTTTTTCTTTTTCTTTTTTTTTTTTTTTGAAACAGGGTCTCACTTTGTGGTTCAGGCTGGCCCTGAGCTCAGCCTCAAACTCACATCACAGCAATCCTCCTGCCTCTACCTCCCGAGTGCTGGGATTACAGGTGTGAGCCACCACGCTCCGCACTGTGGTATGTGGTACTGGTTGCTGCTGGGTGTGAGTCTCCACGCCCAGTATGGTATATGGTTACCGGGGATAACCCAGGCCCTTGCACTTGCAAGACAGGCGTCGGAACCACTGAGCTGAATCCCCGGCCCCTACAATGTATTTTTTCAATGGCTTTGTCTTCTCATTCTTTCACTCTTTGCCCCTTTCAATTAAAAATTTCTTACTCACAAATGCTTATGTTCATAAAATAACCTTCAATTAAAACATTTTAGTACACTCCACGTTTAAAAAACTTTTTTTATTAATACGTCTTTGCAGTACATGCCGCTTACAATCATCTTGGAGTGAGTACATGTACACACTACAGCTTGTTTCTTTTTACTCAATCCCCTTCCCTTCCCCCTCCTTTCCTTCTTCTCTAATTCCCCTATCCCAATTTTCATTGTTTGACTTTATTAATCTTACATTATGTTATGGGATATAATATTTGCATTCATTAAGGTTATTAGGTTCCTATACATGGGTTATCTTTATTCTACTTATTTCTCTTTTCCAACTTCCCCACTCCTTGCCCTTGTTTCCTTGGACCACTTTCCTACTGCAAAAGATCCACTCCTTTGTCCCCTTCTATTCACCCCTTACTGTTCTCTTCATACTTTACCACACTCAAAGAAGCGATACCATATAGACTCAAGTTGTGCATCTGGTTTATTTTATTCAACACTGTATTTTCCAAGTCCATCCATTTTCCTACATATGTCTCAAACTCGTCATTCTTTACAGACAAGTAGTGTTCCATTATATTGTATTTCTTTCTAGCTTTCAGGAGAGCTACCTAAAGGACAAGCTTATGTGTCATGAGACTAAACTCTGAATAGGAACTAGCACATTTGGATCTTGCAGCCACTCAGAACACAAGAACTTAGCAGTTGCTGCAGTACCAGCAACTTAGGACACTATGGACAAAACATGATATGGCTCTGTATGACTGTGGAAACTGTCCAGCTTCTCCCCTGGGAGGGAAAGAGAAGAGTGGAACACATTTCTAACATTCCAACTGTTAAGAAGACTACCCAGAGGACTGATTTCTAAAATACTAAACTAAAAATAGGCAAGCAGAAGACATATATCTGAGAAAGAACTGTATATAAAGTTAAGAAAACAGCAGAAAATTCAACTAAAAACCTGGGCCATTAACCACATGAAAAGGTAAGTCATCAAAGAAATACAAATTGAAACTTTAATGATACATTATTTACAGTGACCAGAATGGATAAAACCAAAATATAACAAACAAGAACATACCCATAATCCCAGCATTCAGGAGGCAGAGGCAGGAGGATTGTGGTAAGTTCCAGGTTGGCCTGGGCTACATAGTGAGTTCAGGGCCAGCCTGAACTACAAAGCAAAACCCTGACTCAAAAAGCCATAAAACAGGGCTGAGGATTTAGTTCAATGGTTCTGGTGCAAGTGCAAGGTCCCAAGTTCGATTCCCAGTACTATATACCACAATGCTGGGTATGGTGGCTCACACCTACAATCTCAGCTTTCGAGAGGCAGAGCCAGGAGGACTGCTGAGAGTTTGAGGCTAGCCTCGGCCACATAGTGAATTCAGGGTCAGCCTAAACTACAAAGCAAAAGCCTGTCTCAAAAAAAAAGAAAAAAACCAACCAACTAACCAACAAACAAAAGCGCAAAACAAAACAAAACAAAAAAACACACCCACACACAAAAAAATTCCTAAAATACAGCACTATATGTTGACAAGAATGATGGAACTTTGGATTTCTTATTCACTGATGGTAAGAGTATGAAACAGTATAACTTCTCTAGAAAACAGCTTGAGTTTTTCTTAAAAAGTTAAAAATATAACCACCTTATGATTCATCTATTCTACTCTTATCTAAAAGAATTTAAAACATTCATACATCAAAAAAGATTTGTGTAGGAATATTTATAGCTTAAGATAATAGCCAAAACCTTGAAGCAACTCAGATGCCTATCAATTAAATAAATCATGTACGGTATAGTCATGTCAAAGAAAGTGACACATGTAATCACATGAATAAATCTCAAAAAGTACTGAATTAGATGAAAATAGATATGGAGGTACAGACTGATAGGATGCAATCAAGGTGAAGTTTAAAAGAAGTAAAACTACAACTGTGGTGCTGAAAATCACGTAAAGTAAGTGTCTGATGGAGATCTGAATTACCTAGTAGGGACAGAGAAACTTTCTGGGATGTCCTACATCTTCAATAAGATATTGATTAAGCTGGAGGACATTATTGTACATTTTACCATATATAAATGAAACCAAAATTCACTTAAGAAAATTTAAATATTCATTAACTAAATGCAGTTCCATTTTTCAAGGCATCATATTTTCTAAAAGACCCCAAGAGAACTTTATTAGTTAAATAAGGTTTAATGGGCAGGTGTGGTGGCATACATCTGTGACCCCAGCAATCTGTAGTCTACAGCACTAGGATCCCCAGGTCAGCCTGAGGTACTCAGTGAATTCAAGGTCAGCCTGAACGACATAAGGAGAGCCTGTCTCAAAAAAAAAAAAAAAGTTTTAATGAAGACTCTTCAAGTTTAAAAACAAAAATTTGAGTGGTATCACATGTACTGACACAAATGTAAGAATTTCTTTTAAATGTAAAAATCTTCAACAGAGTTCTGTGGCCTCTGTTTCCATCAACTATAAGCTGGTTTTGTGATGCTATAAATTTCTTTGAGCAGACTGACAATGGAATAAAGAGTTAAGTAAATTTTATTAAAAAGGTACAGGAAACAAAAGAAAACTCAAAATATAACAGAAGACTTCATACCTGTTGGGAGAGGTATGTATATTCTTTTTTCTAATCTCCTCCTCAAAGCTTCATCAATGTCCCAGGGGAAATTAGTAGCAGCCAATACCATAACCATTTTGGAAGGATCATCATTTTCCAAAGCTCCTCCAACCCCTAGATAAGTAAATGGGAAAGAAAAAGCTCTCAGTGTTTTTATGATAGCCTTCTTTCATTCAATCAAGCATTTCTAAATGTTAGCTACATTGCTGGGTGGGAGGATAAATGATAAAAATACTGCAGTTTTTCTCCCCTTAAAAAAGTAGTAAAACCAGACACATTAACAGATAATTAACCACAAAGTAAGGAAGCAAAATAAATTTTATACAATCTAGTGTAGAATTCTAAGCTAATTAATGATTTTTTTTGGTAAGAAAAGGAATGCCTATTTCCTCTGAACAGAAAAGACATCAGAAGTTAGATTCTATTTTATTTTTTCTTTTTTAACCTCCTCAAAAATTATTTTAGCTTTGAGTCTAATTTATTTTATTTTCTCAAGAAGCAAGAGCAGTGGGGAGTTCATTTACTTAATAATACACATGAAATCAATTTTAAAAAACAGGTAACACTTCAATTATCCTGTCCTTCAAACTTTTAAGTTACTTATAAAAAAAAAAAAGAAAGATTTTGAAAAATGAACTTAATAATCAAACACTGGAGAAAATTTTGTTTCCTTTAAGGCCAAACCAGTTGTACACAGAGTCTATTGTTTTGTACCAGATGTACACAAAGTCTACATTTTCAGAATTAAAATTTCAGAATACAAAATTCCAAGTCATACAGTAGAAATTCTGGAAAATATGCAGTAGAGATATACATATGTATAGTCTCTAATCTGGCAATACAAAGTAGGGGCTTAATAGCAACCCAGTTCAATATGTTTTTCCTTTAAAATTATTAAACTCCTATTTTAATTATTATCACAAAGAATCAAGCAGTCCAAGTAATAAACAATAGTAACAAACACCCCTCAATAGAATTCTGACTAAATTCTTACTCACTGACTTTTTTTCCAATTTTAAACACCTAATATTCTTCTCTACACCTTTTTCCAAAAGCATAGCATAACTGCTTTCTCATTCATAAGCAAAAGTTAAAATGCAAATTCATTTTGGGAAAGAACACTTAGTATATTATTTTGTGTCACAGTGTCTGGCACTGTATCTAATATACATTAATAAGTTCAGTAACCAGAGAAGTTTTGAAACAAGGCACTCTGGATATTTTTATATATATTTTTACCTTTGTCATGGTTCATTTAAACAGATGTTGTTCACCACATAATTACCAAAGAGGAATTCTAAGCCTACTGTCCTTCTTCTACGGTTTCAAATGCCTTTTCTTTTCTTTCTTTTTTTTTTAAATTATCTTTATTGGTACATTAAATATACACATCATGATTGCACTCCATAATGGGGATTTGTACCAGTATAAGACACAACTTAATTCTCATTTTTTCCCATAGCCCTTTTCTTTGTCCAGAAAACTCTGACCAGCACTTCAGAGTTCAACTCAATTGGTCCTTAGGCTAGATGTTATGGCTCTTAATGTATTTTCATTGCACCCAGAGCCTACTTCTACCACAGAATCTATCACAGTGTACTGTAATTTTCTGATCAGTTGCTTGCTTCTCATGTAGATCAGTATTTCTCCAGCTTTTTGGTCTCAGTATCCTTTTACACTTTTAAAAAGTACTGGGAGCCCCAAGAGGGGTGTGTGTGTGTGTGTGTGTGTGTGTGTGTGTGTACGTGTGGGTTTGTTTTATGGAGTTTATTGATTATTATTTACCAACAGAAATTAACTTTAAAAATAAATCTATTACTTGATAACAAGAGTTATCAAAAAATATGTACACATTTGAAAACCAAAAAAATATTGTATGAGATTTCTGCAAACATTTTAATATTTGACTAAACAGAAAACAGCTGGATTCTTACAACTGCTCTTGTTTTCCACATTTAATCATATTCGCAGGTTGTATAGATGCTGGAACACTCCTCTGAACACTTGTGAGAGAATGAGAATAAAAAAGACAACCTAATTTCTTTTATTACTAGTAAAACACTTTGTACCTTGGAGACCCTGGGACACTACGGCATACCTGTAGAGCCTATGCTCTAACAGTAAGACCTTCACAGGTCATAATAGACCTCTCTCTGTAATCTCCCAACTTGGAAGATTCATAATTCATTACAAGTATGGAACAAATAAATGCCTTTTTGATTCATGAAAAAAATGAGGAACAGTATAGTATATGAATAAATAATTAAATTTCAGCTGTCTTCTAGTTCATTTATTGAAAGCTTCCAAAGTATGAATGTACAAAAAAACTCAAAAAAGAAAGACAGTAATTAAATGTCAATTACCATCCATTTGAATGAGGAGCTCAGACTTGACTCTGCGACTTGCCTCATGTTCATCAGAGGTTCCTCTTCGACTACAGATAGAATCTATTTCATCAATGAAGATTGTGGTAGGGGCATAAAACTTAGCCTTTGTGAAAATAAAAAAAAAACAATTATCTCATAAAGCAATCCAAATATCTGTAAATACTAGATCCATCTTACCACAGCAATATATGTGCACCCATGTCTCTAGCAGCACAGCTTGTAATAGCTAACTCTTGGAGACAGCCCAAATGCCATCCATCAGAGATTGGTTAAAGATGTGGGGTTGTTAATGAAACTATCACTCAGCCATAAGGAATGATAAGAGACATTTATACACCTAAATGGATACTCCACGAGGCCATACCCATGGGTAAAATAAAGGGGACACAGATGTGTAAACATCATATACTTTCTCTAGTATAAGATAATGAAGGTATAAGAAAAGTCCAAAATGTATGATTGGTATTGTGAAATAGGAAGAAATGTCCAAGGGAAATAGGAATGAGGGGAGCAAACAAGGGAAAGAAGACTGGAGATATAGCTCAGTGGTACCGTGCCTGCCTAGCAAGCACAAGGTCCTGGGTTTGATCCCCAGTGCTTTAAAAAAAGTGGTGGGGGGATTGATGGTAATAAGGAAAAAATGGAAACAAAGCTTATGAATATAAGAAGGTTGAGGGATTGTTGGTAGGGCAGGGGAATGGGAAAAAATAAGAACCAAGATACATCATATACAGCTACAAATTCTCAATGATGAATGTAATCATAATGTATACCTAAAATGCACCAATAAACTCAATAAAGGGAAAAAATAAAAACAAAAATTGGCAAATGAAAATTGAAATTTCACACTGCTTTAATGCCACTACCACCTATTATTAAAAAGGATAAATGAAGTAATCACATCAGAAAAAATAAATTTTGGTTGGTGGAGTTATACATTAGATACATGGAGATTCACTGTATTGTTATCTTCACTTTTGTGTTTGGAAGTTTCCAAAATGAAAACTTCTTTAAAAGATAAATCAACCCCTACCCTCAAGCATGTATTGTTAAGTAATTACTGAAAATTCTTTAGGAAAAAGGAATAAACTTTAATGACAACAATTTCTCAGATTTTTTAAAATATTAAAATATTTTTCTGTTCCTCTAGCCCACAAGAGATGAAGAAACACCAATCAACCCACACAGCCAGGGTGTTTTTATTTTTCCATTTCCACTGGAAAGGATGCCAAAGGCCTTCTACCCCACAGAGACATACACCAAAGACATACACAGTATCCTCCAAAATCCACCATCCCTTTCTTATTAGTGTGTCCAAACTTATAGAATACTATTAATATTACTACTGCTCTTTTTACAAATGAACAGACTAGATTAAGAGGGCAGCATCAGGTGCCTACACAAACAGATCTGAATGCACAATCACTTACCATTTCAAACAACAGACGGACTAACTTCTCAGATTCACCTCTATATTTAGATGTCAGTGTGGAAGAGGAAACATTGAAGAATGTTGTACCACATTCAGTGGCAACAGCTTTAGCTAGCATAGTCTTACCAGTGCCTGGAGGTCCAACCATCAGGACACCCTGAAATTTCAAAAGATGAATGTAAAATAATTAATCAGATTAAATATTTTTCAGAAATGATCAACTGTTAATGTTGAAGTACAGAAGATTTTCCTATTGAAAACCTCCTGATACATTTAGAAAGAACCTTTCCTGACCCCAGTACAAGATAATTCTGTACAGTCTTATGTACCACTTGTGACTGCTCTGTTTAAACATAATAAAAACATGATATTTCCTACTACATGCAGAGCCATATATCCCTTTCCCTCTGCAAGGGACAAAGTCTATTCTACACAATTCACATATATACCTTTCAATGGAAAATAAAGACCAACTTAGGAGTCCAGCTAAGAGTCAAGTTCAAAGATAATTCAAACAAATTAGCTACAACTGCATCAGTTTAATGTGCTCCACAGTATGCATATTAAATGGTGTTACTGATGGAAAAAGTCCCCGAGGTCATGCGTCATGGCTCACGTCTGAAATCCCAGCACTCAGGAAGCAGAGGTGAGGTAGGAGGGTTGCTGTGAGTATGAGGCTAGCCTGGACTACACAGTAAGTTCAGGCCCAGTCTAGCTACAAGCAAGACTTTGTCTCAAAAAACTAAAAAAAAATGTTCCTGAAAACTAAACTTACTTTCAAAAACAAAATAGTCTATAGAAACAAATTAGTGAGGCATAAAAATGACTCAAGGAAAACAATCCTCCAAGTCTTGATGACTAATGGATTTTTAAATATTTTTTTCTTCTCAAACTTTTAATGAGATTTTAGATACATAGCAAATACTAAATTTTTTCAAACAGTTGTTGATTCTTTAAGAGGAATTCTGGTCTAGCTGTTAATTTAGTTTGATAAGAAGTTAGTGGTTGAAATTTTTGAAAACTATATACACTGAAGTTCCATAAATTCCAAAATCAAAAATGTCCAAACCTCTTTCTAGTCATAGAATTTTGATACAGAAAGCAATCAGAGATCACTCAGAGTTGAAACACTAGAATTTTGTTTTGTTTTGATTTTTGTGTTTGTGGAGGAGTAGTACTGAGGACTGAACGCAGCACCTTTGCAATGAGCTTTACCTCCTGCTCATTTTATTTTATTTTATTTTTTTTTATTTTTAAATTTTGAGGTAAGGTCTTGGTAAGCCACTAAAGTGCTCAGGTTAGGCTCGAACTCATATCCTTCTGCCTCAGCCTCCCTTCATACTCAGATTAGAGGCATGCACTTACACACCTAACTAAAACACTAGTTTCATAAAAATTTCTTTTGGCTTTATAGGGAGATTTTAATTATGTATGAGACTGAGATTTTGAATACTAAAAGTAAACATGCTATCGGCACTGTTATCAAGCATAGATATAACGAAGTTAATATTTTTCTTTCATCTTTCTAGTATCACCCATTCAATACATTCTTCGTCCTCATAATGTTAACACTGTGGCCATCTCCAAAAGGAGTTAATTTCTAACAGTAGTATTATGACACAGACACGTGTATCTGTGAATTTAATCACTTTGTGACATCACTCTTTCAATTATCTCCATTCATGCCTGCATCGCCTTGTCTACAGATAGGCTCTTTCCCCTTAGTATAGAAACATACTTAAATCTGTCCCATTTTTTAAAAATCCCTTCGCTTGACCCCACAAACTCTCTACTGGTATCCAATTCTCCTTCCCTTCATAGTCAATGAAGAAGTAATTTATGCTCACTACTACTTCATACGGTACAACATGACTTTAGTCCCTACCATTTCACTAAAATTACCTAATTTATTAATCCATTGGACGTGTTCCAATCTAACACCTTTGCCTTCTCTCTAACTCTGACATTTCTGATACATGGGGGTCATCTTCTTCTTCCTGTGTTTTTTGTTCTTTATACTGGGCTCTGTAATGTTGTTCTTTTCCCAGCACTTCTATTGTAGCTATTTTTCCATATCTTTCAGATTTCCTTCTCTCTCCCCTACCCTTTATTCTTCCAAAGCAATTCTAACTCTTTTGCTCATTTCCCTTAATAAAAATCCTGAACAAATTCATCCATACCTCTACCATGGATTATCATTCATATTTCACAATTTAAACTCAAACATTTTCTATCCCAAGCACCACACTTAACTGCTAAGCATTTACTTAAACACATTTTGTTTCTATTTAAACCTGTACTTTCCCATCAATTTTCAGTATCAGTTCACTGTACTTGTAGAATAAAGAATTTGGCTAGTTTTTGTCTCTAATATCTAGGAAGTAGCCTCTAGTGCCTTAGGATTTAGTGAGAGACAGGAGTGTCTTTGTTATTTACATTGGGCTCTGAAATTTTATGCTAATGAGGTAACTCATGCAGGTTCCCCATACAGTTCATGTTAACATAAGTAACTCCAGATAATAGTTGACCACGCTAGAAACTCTAACCACTTGATAAAAAAAAAAAAAAACTGGGGTTTAGGGCTATGTGGTATCAACTCAACTCCTAGAAAGAGAAAGGAGATTGATGTTTGAGACCCATGGCAATGATTTCAATTTATCATGCTTACACAGTGAGATTCCAATGAAAACTCTGTATACTGAACTGGGTCTGGTGGTGCATGCCTACAATCCAAGCTACTTGGCAGGCTGTGGCAAACGGATCTTTTGAGACTAGCATGGATAACTTAGTGAGATCTTGTCTCAAAATTTTAAAAATTTAAAACAAAAAGGTAAGGAAACAAATTTTATGTATATGGGGGGGCAGTAGGTTGGGTAGGGCTATGGGAAAAAATGAGAATTAAGTTGTGTCTTATACTAGTACAAATTCCCATTATGGAGTGCAATCATGATGCATATATGTAATATACCAATAAAGATTTAAATAAAAAAATTTTTTTTTAATTTTTAAATTTAAAAAGGGGTAGGCTATAGCTTAGTGATAAAACACTTACCTAGATGTACAAGGCTCGGGGTTTAATCCCGGCTATTGCAAAGTGGGGGGAGCAAAGAAAACAAACAAGCAAAAACATTTGCCTGGAAAAAGCTTCCATGTGTGATGTGTGATAAACATGTTCAAAGCAAGGGAGAATTTTGAGGGAGATTAATGATAATGTGTCTTCTACTTGTAATTAAAAAAAATTAAACATTTACTATATATTTTGATCACAGTTCATATATATGTGTCAAAAAATTTTTAAAAACATGTTAAGGGGAAAAACTACTCTTCAAGTTGTGAGAGACAATCAAAATGCGATGAATGTTTCAAACTATTCAGATAAAGTTTGTCTTCTCTTTTCAGCACAGGACCAGAAGCAGAAGTAGAAAGAGAGAAACTTTTCTAGCTAAGTCAAAGGGAATAGTAAGATCAAGCTGTTACTCAAGGTAAAGGAATACTCTGTCTTTGTCTAAGACCCACTCCCTTAAAAAAGCTCCTGGCAGACTGGAACAGGTTTAAACATGCTAAAGTAAGGGCCGGGGATTTAGCTCAGTGGCTCTGGCGCCTGTCTTGCAAGTGCAAGGGCCCAGGTTCATTCCCTAGTAACCACATAAAACAATTCTGGGCATGGTGACTCATGCCTATCAGCAATCAGTACCACATACCACAATGCCAAGGGTGGTGGCTCACGCCTGTAATCCCAGACTTGGGAGGCAAAGGCAGAAGGACTGCTGAGTTCGAGACTGAGTTTAGGACCAGCCTGAACTACAAAGTGAGACCCTGTCTAAAAAAAAAAAAAATTGAGTTCACCTAAAGGAGTAACAGACTAAAGAGGATAGTTTCAAAAATTCAAGCTCAGCTCTCTTGCCACATACCTCAACTAAATCCAGGTGTTCTGGTTATATACAAACTTCCATTGACTTTTGCAAACTGGGTAAACACATGAAAATCTACATACAAGCGGCATCATTACACCAAAACAATACTATTAAATTCTCACCTTCCATGGCCTTCTAATCCCTTTGAAAAAGTCAGGCATCCACATTGGAAGGACAACAGCTTCCCTTAGCAACTTCTTAGCTTCATCCAGATCTGCTATGTCATCCCTTTGCAACAATAGTTTCACAAGTTTATTCAAAGGCACTTTTGATTTATGGTCAAAAATAATTCTTTTACATTTTGTACTTATGAAATTAATCATAATAAGAATATTATTCTAATTGCATAAAATGATCAGTGAAAACATTACAGCTATTAATCACAATATATTATTCAGTTAATGACCTTTGCCAATTAATGTCAACATCAAATTAACATATAAAATGCCCTTACTTATACTCTGTCCTGTCACTTTTACATACTCATGACATAATCAAAAAATTCATGAGTAAGAAGAAAAGACTCACACCAAGACAAGCTATGACCTATTTTTTATTTTACTTTAATTCAAAAACTTAAAATACTAACCAGTGAATGCTAGGATTTCTGGATACAATGTCTCTCTCAAGGGCTTCCACCAGCTCCTTGTCATATCCAGTACCATCAAATTTTGGAATTTCACCATCAGTTACACCATCTTGCACATTTTTCCTTCCCTAGGAAACAGCAATAAAATTAATTCTGGTTAGTAATAGGACAATGTTAATATCATTAAGCTTTCAAAATAGTATAATGTAATCACTTTTAAGATATTTTCTTACAACTTAACATAGTATTTTCTGATTGCTCAAATGCCATTATTCTCTAGAATTTAGTTGATTAGAAAGAAATGAGCTGATTAAATGTATTATAAACATCTTCAAATCTACATTCTTGCAGGAATAATTACAGGTAAAAATAAGACGATCTTTGCTAGATTCCAAAAGATGAAGAAAGCCTAACTGATGGATGCACAGAATTTCTACCACTACTAGAGAATAATTAGAGTAAGAATATACGAAAAAGAAAACTAATTTACTCAGAACCTATCGTGTGATAGAAAAATTTCACATATATCATCTCATTTAATACAATACATTTGTCATTTAGTACAATAATCCTACAAGGTAGACATTAATTTTCTTTTTTTTATAGGTAAGGATATGAGGACTCATAAAGCCCTTAACTTCACAAATAAATAAATGTCAGGCAGAAATTTTAACTCAGTCTTCCTGCCTCTCTGAACTCATACTATTCTGTACCAGACTGTTTAAAGCCTTGGCTCAGTTGCTTAAAGCTCAAGAGCAGCTATGGATTGCACTTCTTTACAGCATTCAAGAAAGAAGCTGTAGATGAAGAAAAAGGTCTGGGACTCCATAACTCTATCCTTTTTACCTTTTACTACAAATAAGCCCTCAAGATTCTGAGTTTCTTCAGTAAGGTCTTTGGGGCACATCACACAAATCACTGTAATGACACTGGTAAGATGACCTTTAAAATAGTATTATTAAGGAATTAAAGCAAAATGCTTTACCACACATTCTTATCTTAATAATGAGGTACCTTTAAAAAATTATATACTATGGTTTCTAGGTATGAAATTCTACCAAGATTTATTACTCAGCTTTGAAGAGCTTTAAATCTGAAGAGCTTTAAAGGGAACACACTGATCTGCAAAATGGTTCAACTACACAAACTACTTAGCAGGCAGAGGCAAGGACATCCCCAGAACTTCAGCCCCAGAGTTCCTGTCTTGTAAAAATAAGGAGGAAAAAAAGGTCAAAATGAGTCATTCTCTTAAATATCAAACTGAAGAGAGACAACAGGACATAATAGACTTTTCTCATCCCAAGTCTTCTAAGATAAATGACACGTGCATTTAAGCACTAAGAGACAACCAGACAGCTTCCTTTGGCAGAAGCTCTTGTTATTTTAGCAACTAAGTAAATGACTAAACAATACTGTTGCACTTGACCCCAAAACAAACAATTTATGTAGACAGCTAAGATGGTAACAGCAAGCTAATTTTTAGAAAAAGTCTTATATTTTAGATGACATCTATCAATAATGACACTACTAAAGCAAGAAATTTTTGGCTTAGCTATACAAGGCCAAATCACATTTCATAGGATCACATTTTATAGATGGACAGGCTACAAAATTTCATTCAAATAATTCACTGGGAACACATTACATCATTTAAAAATTACTCTAGAAATAACTAAATAATGCAAAAAAATATGGAACTTAACAAGTCTTCCTAGGGAAACTGTAATCTGAGATAGTTAAAATTTCATTTTAATATAAAATGCAAGTGGCAAGAGGGGACTTGATAAACACTAACAAGAAAAAAGAAAAGCTGCATACCTATCTGAAAGCAACAGGATCACAAGATTTTAAGAACAGAGATCTAAACAACTACTATGTGCAACATATTTTATTGTGCACTGGGTTCTAGAGTAATGAATGAAAAGACACTATGTGGCCTCATCAAGCATCTAGTCTAGGAGAGGAAAACACAAGCAAATAAAGGAACAACACACATAATTATAAATTTTCAAGTGCTAACAGAAATCTCATTAGTGTGGTTAAAAGGTGCTGAGTAGAAGGAAGATGTAGGAGATGTGGATAGAAATAAATCTGGGTTTTACACTAAGTACATGAGAATAGCATAATATGATTAATTGTTTTAGATGATCCTTCTGGCTATGGTTGGGAAAGGGTACAATAGAGGAAGAGGTGATGAATACAGAAGGAGAAGCCTCTCATTGCACAGAAGAAACAGGTATAAATTCATCAAACAATCCTCCTAAGAATTCAGTTTCCTAATGGTAGAATGAGGTATTCTTTAGAAACTTTTTGAAAGCAAAATGATAAGATAATAAGAAAGTCAGGCTTAGGAAATTAAATAAGATAATTTAAATAGATGGAAATTACTCTTGTAATGAGTATTTTGATAAGTTAGAATATGAACATCATGTTATAAATAACTGCAACACTTAAAGCACTGTTAGTTTTCAAGCAATAAAACTAATCTCACCACAGATATTATTACTCATGCATAATAATAACTCTAATGACTGTCATATGACCTTAGAATTTATGCTTTAGATTTTCACAAGTTGACTAAAGTTCGAGTTAGCAAAAATTTGCCATTTAGCATGAACGCTGGCATACTTTTTTTTTTCCTCTTGAAAGAAAAATGTTTTAGATGTTTCTTACTAATATCTAAATTACTCATATCAAGAAAACTCTGCTAAGTATCTTCTATTAGTACTGGCTAATTACTCTATTGAGGGAAATGAGAATAATGACTAACCAGGGCCAGGGATATAGCTCAGCATACAATACATGCTTGGCAAGTACAAAGTCCTGAATTCAATTCACAGTACCTGACCCCCCCCACACAAAAAAAAAACAAAAACAAAAAAAAACAACAACTAACCAAATACTACAGAGTTAATGATACAGCTTGGCACAAAATGCAAATGAATGCTTTTTGAATTTTACTGCGAAGCTTCTCACACTGACAGATAATGTGAAATTACTCAGTTACTAGCTGTGCATCTTATATTTTGTACGAGCTAATTAAGTATACCTAGGAAAGAATGACAAGGATGAACTGGCTCAAAACTATGCCTTATAGAAGCGGACCAATGAAAGTAAATATATCTAAACTGAAGAAGAGAATACCAATGAAGTAACACAATCAACCATCCTCCTCTATGTTACTTTAAAGAAAATAACCAGGATTGGGCTGGGGATTTAGCTCAGTGGTTCCAGTGCCTGCCTTGCAAGTGCAAGGGCCTGAGTTCAATCCCTCAGTCCTGGTAATTACATACAACAGTGCTGGGTGTGGAGACTCACACCCACCAGCAATCAGAACCACATACCACAGTGCTGGGCATGGTGGCTCATGCCTGTAATCCAAGCACTTGGGAGGCAGAGGCAGGAGGATTGCTGTCAGTTCAAGATTGAGCTTAGGGCCAGCCTGAACTACAAAAAAAACAAAAGTGAGACCATGTCAAAAAAAAAAACAAACAGGATTAAAATAAACAAAAGAGGTAGGCTTGGATCAGCAAAGGAAAGAATCTTTATAACAAAAAAGTCAACCCTCTTGTTTGACACCAAGTAACCTGTCATGAGAATCAGTGGTTAAGTAATAATAGTACTCACTTGGTCCACAGACACAAGGATGTCTAAACTGAATGACAGCTGACCATTGCTTCTGTATAGCCACTGCCTCTTACTTTCCAAACTTCTTCATCTATTAACTGGACTCCACAGCCCAAAGCAGGTGCAAAATTTCTTGAACTCTTCTCATTAACCTTTTTTAAAAAGTGACTGTGTATTTTCTTTCATATATCACTTTCATGTTAGATTAATAGCTAAAACTCATACATTGTTCACTGTATGCCAGTAATTGTACTAAGTACTATATATTCCTTGTTTATCCTCTATCCTTGTGCTTTTCAACCACAGTTGTTGTATTATGACAAAACAAGGGCTTAAGGTAGCCCTCATCTGTGTAAAACATGAAGACTCTAGGTCTTGTCTGTATCGAGTTACTCATACTATTTCCCACTAATAGACTGCATTTAACATTAGCCCTATTCCCACATTTCTTACCATATATGAAGTTAAAGTCAAAATGGATTGGAAAAACTAAATATTAAAAATGAAACAACTTTCTGAAAGATAAAAATAGGTGAAACTCTCAAAATTATATGTGTAGGCCAAGATTTTCTGAATGGAAGCCTGACTGCCCAGGGACAGTACTAAGAATCAACAAATGGGTCCTTATCATGATTTTCTGCACAGCAAAAGAACCAACCAATGGAGTGAAGAGAGACCTATAAAATGGGGGAAAAAAATTTGCAAGTTACTGGCTATGAGCTAGAAGAATAATATCAAGAATATATAAAGAACCAGAAGAATTAGATTGCCCCAAATAAAAGACCCAATCAAAAAATGGGCAAGTGAAATGAATAGACACTTCACAGAATTACTTCAAATGGCCAATAAATACATGAGTAAGTGCTCAACATCTCTGACCACTAACGAAGGAAAATCAAAACAAGACTGAGATCCCATCTTACTCCATAAAGAATGGCCATCATCAAGAAATCAAATAATAACAAATTCTGGTGAGGATGTGGGGAAAAAGGAAGTCTTCTACCTTGTTGGAGGAAATACAAACTAGTGAAACTACTATTATGAAAATCAGTATAGAGATTCTCCCAAATATTAAAACTAGAATTTCATTCAATCTAGTTATTCTCTTCTAGATATCTTCTTGAAAGAGTTGAAGACATCATATTACAGTAATATGTGAATATTCATATTTATAGCAACATAATTCATAACAGCTAAATCCTGGAATGAGCCTATCTGTCCAACTGATAAATGAACAAAGAAAATATGGTATTTACATCAATGGAATATTATTCTACCATAAAGAGAGATAAACTTGGTCATTTGTAGAAAAACATATATTTGAAGATCAAATGTTAAATAAAATAAATCTGCCATACAAGCTCTGGTTTCTCTTATAGCCAAAATATAAGTATAGTGTAAAATAAGAAAATAGCAAGTTTGGAGATACATCTTTTTCAAATGGGATGGGGATCAAGAGATGGAGACAGGAAGGAAGGAGGGAAGGAAAAGGAAAAGCAAAAGGAATTAAAGAGTGTTAGGTACATGTACCAACTCCACAAATGAATATAAACCTTGTGTACTGAAACGTGCACTAATAAAAATAAAATATAAAGTAAAATAAAATCTAGTTTCTAATGAGTTATTGTTAAAAGGTGAGGCCTTTGGAAGTTTTATTCAGTCATGAGAGTTCTACCCTGCAGAATGGGATTGTTACTCAAGGGAACTTGAGGAACTCTTCTACCATGTGAAGACACAATAGAAAGACCATCTATAAGATGCATCCTTCGCCAGACACTAAGTCTCTCACAACTTAATTTGGCATTCTCAGCCTCTAGAACTATATACAATAAATTTCTGTTCTTTATAAACTACTCAATATTTTGTTATTGCAGCTCAAATAGACTAAGATACCAGGAACACTTAAGCAAGACTGAAAACTACAATGTAAAGGTAAATTTGTTCATTCTTCCCTTTCAACCATGAGAAAATAATCAACTTGAGACCAGGTGCATTATTTTAGTAGTGTATATTTCTAGCACCTAAAAGTATGACTGACACAAAATATAAGCTTGATAAAGATTTCTTAAATAAGTGGGATTACATGAATGACCCTGTGAACCTTAAGGGGGAAAAAAAAAAAAACACTAAGGCTTCAACAATAGATTACCATACAAAGTAATTATTACTTATTTAAAAACAGCATTTTAAGCATGGACCTTCATGGACAAGCACTGAAGCTTGTCAGTTTAAAAAAGCAAAATGATGATGATGATGACAACATCACTATCAAAAAATTAACTGGGACTCTTATTAGAAAGAAATGTTCATGCTAAATTAAAACAAATAGCAAGCATTTTCAAATAAGAAGCTGTATTGTTTAATGATTACAAGCTCTGGCATCACAATTAAGATTTAATTTCTGGCTCCACCATTTACTTGCAATTAAGACTGTGGTGTCTCAACTCTTTGGTACATAAAAAAGAAATTTATGCTGAGCTCACTAGGGAGTGCAGGAATAAAATAAAGCAAGATATGTATAAATCTTCAAAAGAGGTTATTTGTAGAAAACTCCAAGAAAGGGTTACAGTGCTCAAGGAAGAGTAGGAAGAGTAACATTTGTTACTCTACTAAATATTCAAACTTAGCAGGTAACTTGGACAAGGGAAATAATATCTCTCATCCTTACTTTTACATCTGAAAAGTTAAGTGACTGGAATACAGCAGCAACTTTCCAAATTCTGGCCATAACACAAAGTCATAAATATGTTTTATCATGAGCTATGTTCATATAATTAAATTTTTATAGACTTATATAACTGTTTCTCAACATGATACTATCTTTACTATGGGGAATGAACTCTGCATTTTCTAGTCTACCCTGCTTCTTTCTTTTTTAAGCTATATGAAACATGCAAAACTTGCTAAGAAAAAGAGAGGAAGAGACTCCAATACCTGTGAGGATATTTTCAGGATTTACTTTTGAATAAGCCTTCCTGGGAATAGCTAGGTATCAGTCTTACTTAAGCTGCCTCTAACTTACCACAGTGTTTAGTTAGTTTTCAAGATGTTAGTATTCTAGTGAATATTTCAGTCATTAAGATAATCATAACTGAGTACAACTCTCAAATTCAAAAGAAGTTTCCATGAGTTTGTTCTTTAAAAATTCTAGTCCCTTTTTATTTCCACAGTGTCTCAGAAAATCTTTTATCTGAAAATCAACTGCAGAGTTTTGTTTGTTTTAAACACATAACTTGTTTTTCAGTAACATTCTAAGCATTTACACATCAATGAAAGAGTAAGACTTAGAAAATTATTTGGAAACATTATGAATCAAAGACAATCTCCAGAAAGAAAATTTATTTGGCATTCAACAAATGCTGCTTGGTTTTGTTCTTAGCATAAGCGTTGTCACACTTTAAACTCAATATTTAATTATTCTGGATTTCTTTTTCCTATCCAATCCAAATTTTCAAAATGTAGCTTGGTAATACTACATAATATGAAAAGGTTTAAAGGAAACAGGACAAAAATATTATGACTTTACAGATTCCTTTCTTCCAGACTCCATTCCTTCATGACTCTTTCCTTTGCAAGTTACTTAGCTCTCTATACCAGTTTTTAAATCTGTAAAATGGATATAAGGTACCTACTTTGCAGGATTGTTTCATGAATTACTAGGTGATTACTCTGAATCTTGCCTCATAAAGAAATAGCCAATAAACCATGGCCACAGCTCTTTTCTTGTGCTAAGTGAAAATATAAGGTTCCATTTAAAAAATAAAATAAAATAAAATTTTTAAAGTTCCATTTATAATATCATAATGAAATGGCAAATACTATCACTACAGATTTTTCACTAAACTAAAGCTTTTCAGTAAAACAAGGCTAAGAGATGCATCCAATCATCTTAGCTACCTCCTTATTCTGTAAGATCACTTCAACTTACTCCATTTTATAGGCAGTCGAGAATTTCCATACAATACTATGTTTTTTTGCCATTCAATTTCTCATGTAAGTACATGTCCAAAATGAGCATTAACCATGGGAAATTTTCTCATTAAAGAAATAAAATATATTTCTCAATTCTGTAATTTCAAATAAAAGCTTTTTAGCAGCAGAAAATAATATCCCTTATCTTACTCCATGAATATGTGCATCCACCTTTTTAATGTCTTCTACAATTATGTTTTCACTTATTGTTCATTTTCATTCAGAATATTTCTTATAATACTTTTGAAAAAGTCTTCAAATTCTCTTTAGAATGTTTCTACAAAGGATTCACTTTACTATTTTTACATCTGTGTGTGTATGTTTACCATACATCTGAGGTTACCAGCATTATAATAAATAGGACTTTCAACACATAAAGACCACTTAGGTTTTCAATCTTTATCTCTTCTATATCAAAACCTAAAAAGCCAAAAAAATCATAATAAATATCAGTCAAGAGCTTCAAGTGAGTGAATTACAAAGAGACAGTCTTGCCTTGTCATCTCTCCCTCTTGCTCTATAATCCTTGTCCCTACTTGTAGAAGGTTTTTCACTCTTTGATATCGGATGTGCTCGGCCTACAGGTCCCCGGGCTCCTATTCCTGCCATTTCTTTCCTTAGAGGTCTTACTTCTCGATTAGGGCGCCTGATTTGAGGTGGAGCTCTGACAAAAAAAAATAAATAAATAAATAAATTAAATAAAAATTAATCAAAGACAAAAGTATTTCAATGACAGCTTAGTCAGTAAAACAAGAATTTCAAAATCTGTTTCTACCTTTTGCCAACTCATGGCCATAACTATTAGGCTGGTTTCTAAATTCTTCTATCTAAAGTATATTTGTTGGCACAGTTATTAACTGTATAAATGATACCGAAGCAGCAATTATTTTGTCAAAATTTAGTCACCAACAGAGGGCGATACAGACTACCCTTACATAGTAAGGGAAAGTCAGTACCCCTCTTCGTTACCATCCTAATCCATAACATCCATAGATTTTGTAAAAAGCATTAAAAGCTTAGAAGAATCATAGGAATTTAAATATAATTATTTGCATAGTTTAGTAATTTATTTTTTATAACCAAGATGATTTTCTCTTCTTAAGATTTAATTCATAATATTACAAATGTCAAGGACTAACAATGTAATCTTCTTGACAACAGTTAATTTATGTGTAAAAATATTCATATCTTGAAGATGTTAAAAATAAGACTCATTCAAAGTATACAGGCCTCTCAATGTAACTGCAAATTTTGATACATATAAAAGTTTATGCATACAAAGATGTATTTTGTTTCATATAAAACATATCTTCTTCAAATAGTATAAATTTAAGGTTTGTGAGCACATAATTTAGTTGTCTCTTTGGGGTTTAGGTGAGCGACTTTATATCAGTTTGTATCTAATCTCAGTTGTTCTGTCTTGAACAAGGGCTTCTTCAGTAATCCTATCTTTTTTCTCTTGATGGCTGTAATTATACTTGTAGTGTGTCAGATTCCTTACACACACTGCTTTTTCACTCCTATATTATATCTATTGCCCCTTTCCTGGCCCATGCCTTTAACTCACTTATGCCTAATCCTCCAGTTTTAGAACACCACAAACAATGGGATATAATAAAAAGTTTCCTCTTCAAGTCTTTGCTGCTTGAATTTTCCTTTATAACAGATGGATTTTTTGCAAAAACTTAATTGCAACCTTTGCCATAAATGAATTAATTCACCTAACTCATCAGAATTTCATTCCTAATACCAAAAAGGTGACACAGTTCATAATTCAATGTATTCACAAAGAAAGGAAAATGAAAGAAAAGTTATAAAGGTTGTAAATTTGGAACAAAAAAGGTATTAAAGGGGGATAGGTAAGCATCAATGTATTGCAAGTACAATATGGCATGCTCAGGCTGCTGGAATCACACTACTACCTGAAACCACAAAGGATAAGAATGGCTGGTGAGGGTCTGGGATTTAGCTCAGTGGTTCCAGTGTCTGCTTTGCAAATGCAAGGTCCCAAGTTCGATCCTGGTTAAGCACATACCACAATGCTCGGTGACTCATGCCCACCAGCAATCAGTAGCACATAGCACAATGCCAGGCATGGTGGCTCACACCTATAATTCTAGCACTAAAGAGGCAGAGACAGGAGGATTGCTGTGAGTTCAAGGTTTGCCTGGGCTACATAGTGAGCCCAGGGCCAGCCTGAACTACAAAAGTGAGACCCTGCCTCAAAAAAAAAAAAAAAAAAAGAATAGCTGGTGAAAGCTATACACTATTAGGTAATTATACACGAACAACTTAATCAATGGAGTCCAGTCAAATATTCATGAACAACCCTTGGTCAGTATATCACCTTTACTCTGTAGCCCTATGAAAGACAAAAATAAGCAATCTTGTGAAAGAAATCAACATGGAAGGAACTAGAGATTAATGTATAATAAAATGGCTACAAAGCACTCTGGATTTTTAAACATTATATTATTAGCTGAAAGGCATTATTAGTTATTTAAGCATTCTGTCAATAATATAAAAATGTGATGAGACTGGTTAAAAAAAATAAAAGTCTTACAATACATTGCTCTATTTCTAGCATTTCAGTATAACCACTGGTTTTTTAAAACCAAACTTTTTCTGTTTTGATGAGGTGGAAGGTAGTGGGAATGCAACTTTACTTTTGCATATGTGTGTGTGCACAAGCACGCACCCATAAACTCCTTTCCTCATCTGATTCATGATTATGACCAAAGCCAAAAATGAGACTAACAATCTTCTCCACTCAGAGTACATACCAAGTTTGCCCTTGTTAGCAGCTGTGCCTGCTATTTAAATAGCCTGACATTGTGTATGGTCCTGCTTTCTGGATGACAAAGCAAGCTTGAAGCCTATGCTCACCAACAGCCAGCCCAGCCCTCATATTACACTCCAGGTTATTCTGCTAGGCTTGCCCATTAGGTCACACTGCCTAAAGGTGCATCACAGCAAATGTTGAGATAGCCCTGCCTCCTTAGCTTGTGCTACTCTCACTTGAGGTTGTTATTTAAAAGTCACTTAGGAGTCCTTCTGTAGTCCATTTTACACACACTTCCAGCTCAGTAAATCTGTGTTGAAGAATTATGTAAAGCTGGTACAGAGGCTGCCTTCCAAGTGTTTGCTGCTACTGACCTTTTCCTGCCACTCAATATTCTCAATATTAACTCACAAATGATTTGAATGTAACTGCTCAACAAGCCAGATGTGCCATTTGTGTCAAGTCTTATGTCTCCCAGGAAGTGTTTCTGTGCTTTGTAAGTCTTCAGTTCCATCTCACTGCAGTTTGATGTTACATCTGTAAAAGACTCTGTCAACTTCTCAAAGGACATCGTTGATTCTGTTGTGTACTTCTTTGTCCATTAGCGCATCACTGTACAATGTCATGCTTCACTTTAAGGACTCAGTAACAGCTTCCAAGCTGTGTAAACAATAAAGCTCTTAGGGCTTCTTTAGCTAGTCTCTCTTTAAAAAGAGACTAGTTACACAGCATCACTGACCTCTCCTCTAATGGTTACACAGACTAACATTGTAGGCTTAAAGTATTTCAAACACAGAGAATAAATTATTAGATCTGCATGTAAAGACACGAATGTCTATACTGTGCTCAGGCCTCCTACTTAAGATTTCTCTGTAGGGGCCAGGGAGTTAGCTCAGTGGTTCCGGCGCCTGTCGCACAAGTGCAAGGACCTGGGTTGGATCCCCAGTAACCATATACCATACTGGGGGTGGAGACTCACACCCAGCAGCAACCAGTACCACATACCACAGTGCCGGGCGTGGTGGCTCATGCCTGTAATCCCAGCACTCGGGAGGCAGAGGCAGGAGGACTGCTGTGATATGAGTTTGAGGCTGAGCTCAGGGCCAGCCTGAACCACAAAGCAAGACCCTGTCTCATAAAAAAAAAAAAAAAAAAAAAACCAAAAAAAAAAGATTTCCCTATAGAAATGTGAAGAAATATGTCTCATTCTATTACATGCAAATAAGCCTATCTGCTTCTTAAATCCAGTATTTCTTCTTCCTAAGCTATATTAAATATCAATAAGAGATGTATACGTTATCAGTACTGCTTCTAATAAACACCTGAACTATCCAAATGTTCGTTATGAGAACATACAAATTAGTACATATATAACAGAATATAAGGTGTAACTGAATATCAATTACAGCTATGTGCAGTAATAACAGATGAATCTCAAGATCATAATGTTGAATGAAAAAAAATAAAAATAAAAATAAAAACCAAGTCTGAACATAAAATGTCATATGGTGATACAACAATCTGTAGTCAAAAATGTAAAGTAAGACAGAGTTTAAAACAAGTTTAAGACAGTATTTATCTCCCTAAAGGTGAAGGGAAAAAATAATTTAAAGAAACACATATAGGGATGTCAACATAATACAGTAAAGTTCTCAAACACCATGGAAAGTACATAATTTTACACTGTCCTGTGATTCTTTGTATTTTAAATAACTGTAATTGTCTTTTCTACTCAGGAAGTTAGCAGAATTGTAAATATGAGCTATACCATAATGCAATATCTGAGCCCCTAAAAATTGAAAAATAGGATTGTTAAAAGTTTTGGCAGTTATGGCAACAAGGACTCAGTATATATCATAAATTGAACCTACCGGATCTGGAAAATCTATGTAAAAATTGAGCAACAGAAATATGGCTGCCTATAATGTGAAAATCACATTCACATGATTCCAAGAAGTCAAAGGAAAACAGCCTTCTTCAGAAGAAGCCTTCATTTCATGCCATGTTAAGAAACAGGGTCTACTGTGTTATTACAACCCTCTCCAATAGATACAAAGGCTCCTTCTTAAAAGCTACTAAATCTTTCCATTTCCCCTTCTTTCTTAATATTTTAAATTATTTGGTTTTATCTATTTGTCACTGTTAGGATTCTGGGGTTAAGAGTGAGTGATTTGGAACAAGGTAGTATTTCTGTCCAAGGATGTTACTTCAGATTACTTAGTTAACTTCTAGAAAAGAAAGATGATCTTACTTTCTATTACATAAACCTAGTAACTAGAATTAAATAAGTAGGAAAACTCTTCTCTCCACACCTAACAAAAAGAAACATAAATTCCAATTATTTCACACTGATATTTTCACTCTAAGGACTCAAGAGTTAATCTCGGAGGGGCTGGGGATTTAGCTTAGTAGTTCAGGTGCCTGTCTTGCAAGATCAAGGGCCCGGATTCAATCAACAGTAACCACATACAACAATGCTGGGCATGGTGACTCATGCCCACCAGCAGTCAGTGTGACATACTGCAGTGCCAGGTATGGTGGCTCACACCTGTCATCCCAGCACCCGGGAGACAGAGGCAGGAGGATTGCTGTGAGTTCCAGGCTCGCCTGGCTACATACTGAGCTATAGTTCAGGGCCAGCCTGAAGTACAAAGCAAGACCTCAAAAAGTAAATAAATAAATAAAATTAAACCCTAATGATTATAAAGTTTAATGTCTACTCATCAACATATGATTGCTGTTTTTCAAATAGAATTGTATAACCAAAAAGAAGGCATCTATAGTTGTCATAAATATATGATAAATACTATTTATACTTTTACAATGAAAAAACCCTAAAACATTATTCCCTTTTTTCCTCCCAGGTCTCCTAATAACTGATAATATGAGCATATCACTTAAGATGTACAAACACAAGCTTCACATTCTTCTATAAACAAAGTTTGAGCAAGAAAGTTCTACAACTGGACAGCATTCCAGAATAAAGATGAATCACAATGTCCTGGACTTTATAAAATTTTTAAAACTTATTTTTCACTGAAGTACCTACATAGAGTAAAATGAACATATATTAAGTATGCAAAAAGTATGTGGTGTGTCATGTAAATACGAGATCAAAACAAAGTACATTTCCCAATATCCGAAAAAATTCTTTCATGCTTCCTCTCAGTATCATTCCCTTAAGGCAGCTATTATCCTGACCTCAACATCACAAATTAGTTTTGCTTTTTCTCCAGTGTCATATGAATGGAATCCTATAGTACATACCTATGTCAAGTTTCTTTCAGTATTGCCTGTAAAATTCTATCAGTGTTGCTACAAACAGTATTTCAATTTGCTGTGTAGTACTATCTGAGTGTATATTTAAATATACTGCTATGCCAAGCTAATTCTAATTGTCAGCACAACTAGACTAAGATATTTCTAAAGAGATGAGTGGGTCATAGAGGTACTACACTCATTAGTGGATTAATCTCTAACCAATGAGACTGTCCCATGTAGCCCAGTGAAACAGTCATGCATGTAGCACTAGTGGTTTAGAGCAGCCCAAAAATAAGACATACAAATTATAGCCACCTCATGGATGAAACGTTCTTCCCTTAGGTTGTGGGTATCATGTATTATGTTCAGGAAAATGAAAGCTGACCAATGGGACAGTCACACATGTACCACTGATGGTTCAAACGGGTGGAAATGTGTTCATTTTGGCTTACAACTGAGGTTTCAGTCCAGAGGATGGCTCCACCCAGAAGGGCACCGGAACAGCAGAGGAGAGCAATACAACTGCAGCTTCTACGTTCTCCTGCTGGTGGTATTTACATTGTTTCCAGTCTGGGCTTACTATTAAACCTGCTGGTAACATGACTATTATGGTCATATTATAAAGCATTCCTTTCTTTGGGCCATTTACTCAAAAGAGGAGGTGCTGAGTCATTATCATATATGAAAGATGAACTTAAACAGGTACTGTCACTACAGCTTTCCCAAGTATGGATGCCACTTTACACCTATACAACATCTTAAGAGTCCCAGTTGTTCTATTCAACCTGTGCTGATAGGAAGGTGGCGCTAGCTAACCAGGTGGTTTTATTTTGCTTTTTTTGAATGACTAATCATGTTGAGCCCATTTTCATATGCGTAGGGCCATGTGGACTATTTTAGAGTGCCTATCCCAGTCTTTTGCCTATGTATTAAAATCAGATTCTTTTATGGATTTACTGAATGTCATTTTAAACAAGTACTCTGTCACATACATATATTGCAAGTATTTTCTCTCAGCTGGCCCTTGTACTCTCTCAATGGAATCTCTTGATGAAGATAAGGTCACAATTTTACCTAGAAGTTTAACTTGTCAACCTTATCTTTATTTAATGCTTTAGTGTCCAGATTTTAAAAAGCTTTGCCTATCCCAAGATCATGATTGTGTCTTTCCATGTTTTCTTCTAGAAGTTTTATTTTACTACATTCTATATTTTATACAGATCTATACAAATTTATTTTTCTGTATCAAGAAGAGCATGTATCAAGATTTTGCCTCCAAAAGTGAATATTTCAATTAATCCAGACGGATGTTCTGATAAGTACCTTTGTCTATTCAAGTGCAATAGTGCCTTTTTGTACAAATCAAGAGACTTCAATGAATTTAATCCTTAGTGTAAATGCCAGCTTTAAAAGGCACTTTGTCATTATTATTTGTTGTCAGAGTATTTATAAACAAATATCTAAGAAATCTGCTTAAAATATTAATTCTTTCAACAAACATGAACACTAAATGCGAGGTACTGTGTTATATTACATAATGGGCTGATTTGTTTAACTATTTCATTAAGTAAATCAATAACATTCACAAATATATTGAACACTACAGGCAATGACGACATGAGTTTTTGCCACCCTCCTCAAGGGTATATTCTGTACAGAATACTCTTTGGAGCCTTAATTTGATTTTTTAAAATATTCAATTTATTAAAATTAAAAATCCAAAAGTCAGTTCTTCCTCAAATCTTTTAGCTTCTACTACAAAACCTTTCTACATTCAAAAATAAGAGATCTAGAAGTCACTTTTAAAACTTTTAATGCTATTCTATTTATAAACTAATAAAATGCTAATAAAATGCCCACAAAATTTTTGATGATTTTTATAAATTTAATATAATTTATTTCCTCCTTAATTCTTCCATGGTTTTAATAAATATTAATTTACATATAAATATACTAATAAATCTTATAATAAATTAAATTAAAATAAGGTAATTTAAGATCACTGAATGTTCCAGTGAAGTATTAACAAATATTTATATAAAATATCATAAATCAAAAATATTTTACAATATGGCATCTTTTCAGCTATATTTTTAAAATATTCTAGGTATATAAAAATAATAAAAATGGAAAGATACACATATTCCTTGAAAAAAAATATTACTACTAATTTTATTAGTTTTGATTCTCTGTTAATGCTTAATTTTAAATCTTCCTGGAGTTGGGAGATATTTTTAGCCACTTTAGAAAACACTCACTATCCAAGTTAACAAAGGTAAGAGTTAACCAAAAGCTGCAGCTTATATGAAGCCTGGAGCTGTGTCATACTGCTCACACTAAATATGATAAAACCCCATTTAACGTGATCAGTGTACCCTCAGCATTCGGATGTTTTCCATAATCAGTTACTTCACTGGGACATTAAATGGATTCTTGTTAAGTCATTCTAATGGGCTGCACTAAGTCATATGTAAATTTACTAACAAGTCTTTCAATCATTGGGGAGCCAGGTGGATAACATTATTAATTCTTTAGCCTAATGGTAGATTTCCACACCACTTCCTGTCAGGTTAATTATTAGATTGTATCTTGCTTTTCTTTGGCTTAAAGTTAGGCCATTATCTTTTCTATTTAATTTGAACTTGAAAACTCTAAGACATTTAATCTTTTTTTATCTAACTATAAAGACGTTAAAACTAGGCAATGGTATTCTGGGAGATAGCAGGACTATATAACTTTTACAAACAATAATATCACGCTGAATTTTAGACACCTAGGTCTTTGTCTAGCTTATAGTCAATTCCTACTAATTTTTAAAAGCAGGGAACACTAAAGGTATATTACGTAGTCCCAGCATTAAAAATAATAATACAGCTACCTATTGCTGAAAATACATACATATTTTAGAATTACACTGGACATCCTTTTCTGTCCACACATAAATACTACAGCAAAAGCCTTGCTGACAGAAATTCTCAACTATAAACAAAAATCATCAAAAACAATAAACTGTAGGATGACTTTCAAGAACTTATGGTATTAGAACTACAAAAATAATTTTTAATGACAATAACTTTCCACAATAAAACATGTAGGAATCCTGAGTAAAATGTAACAAATGTCCTTTTTTTGTACAAAGCTGATTTCACCAGAATGAGAGTTACATCTAACACATTGAAGAAGAAGGAAAAAGAGAACAAGGGAAGGCACAGAGGGAAGAGGAAGAAGAAAAGGAGAAAAGGAAAAAGAAAAAAGGTAGAGAAGGAGGAGAAGGGACTTTAAGCACTTAAACTGATGGCATAGCACTCCTTTTGGAGTTCTAGATCTGAGTCATCCAGAGGCTTAAGATTTAAGGATCACTGCATACCAAGACCCAAGATGGGGGCCTAGGCCTATTAAAGTCACAGAAGTTGAACTGAGACTACAAAATAAAGTCAAGACATTCACAGGGCAATAACTTCAATTTTAAAAATAGAAGTTAAAGCAGAATAAATAAGTACATTTGTCATTCTGGGTCAATGATTTATGAGCGAGGCCAAAGTCTTTCCCTAGAAATAGCAGACCAGGGCCTGTTCTCATACAATCCGGGATTCAACTTTATACTCCTTAGGCAAAGAAGTTTCCTACAAATGATTCTGGACAGATGATATCTTTAGATACTTAGATAAGCAAACACAGATGCTCTCAGAAGTGATGCTCTCTCTAAACAAACCACACACTGGAATGACTGATGAAAAGACATTGCTGAAGAGACATTCTCAACTCCACCACAAAGAACAGTTGTGACAACTAACAAAAAGCAAGGTAAGATTCCCAAATGTCAGTCATAGGCCATAAAACATGTTTAAAATGATTCAAAGCATTAAAAAAATTATACATAATTACAAGTAAAAACAAACCCATACTTAGATAATTCATAGTAAAATTGTTTAATGTCAGACAAAAAACAAACTCTTAAAAACAGAAAAATTACCTATAAGCAAAAACAGTATGATTGATAATGGCAAAAGGTAAAATAATAATGGTACTATTACTGTCATCTTCAAAATATAAAGAAAAAATAAGAATCAACCTAAATTCATATTACCATTCAAGAGTGATAGGAAAATATAAATATTTGAGACAGAAACTGACAGTTTATCACTAATAGAGACCTCCATTGTAAGAACTACTAAATATATATAAGCAAAAATGAAACTGAGTTCACAAAGAGTAAAAGTATAAGGAATGAAAAATAAAACCATAGGTAAACACATGGATAAATCTAATTAGGCATTTTAGTTATTCTTTTAACAAACATTTATTGACTGACTCTGTACCAGACACTGTGCTTGGTGCTTACATGTACAGCAGTAGGCACATCATAGTTCTTACAATCTAAAGGGGAGAGTAAACAAAAAAGACACAAACAATCTCAGGTAAGAACAAATGCTTTGAAGAAAAGTAAAGCAGAGAAGAGATAGGAATGACAGGTGAAAGGTTAAATATTTTAAATAAAATAGCAGGTTAAGACTGTGTAGGCAGCTTGTGAACAAAGACACAGAAAGGTTAAAAAGGATCAGCCATCTGAGTAATGAAAGTTGCTAATAAAATCTGTAAATCTTTCTTGAGCACTTCCTATGTGCCACACTGTTCTTTACACTCTATCTGCATTAAATCATTTAATTTTCACAATAACATTATGGAGTAATTATCATATTGATCATAATTATATAGGAGGAAAATGTTGGACATGGCTCATCTCCACAGACCTAAGTGGCAGGACAAGGATAAGAACTTTTGAAGCTACTCAACAACCCCTATGCAAAGAAACAGCCTTCTAAGAGCAAGAGTTGCCACAGGGCCAGACCTTCCTCCTACCTATCCCTGCATCCATGATGCCTGCACACAGTAAGTGCCAGGACTGTTGAACTGAACTGGATAAAGCAAGAGGAGAAGGCTGAGGATCACGGGATCACAAAAGAAAGAACCTCAAGAGGTCACAGACAGAAAAAAACAAAAGTAGAATAATGCTGTATTACAGAAACTAGTAGAGGGAGATGATAGCTCCAAAGAAGATGGTACACACTAAATGTTATGAAGAAGCAAAAGGATCTTCTATTATTAATTTAGGAAGTTATTCAGTATTTTCAGGGAATCAGCCCCAGTGCTATGAATGGGGATCCAGAATTTCAAGTATTTAAGGAAAAAAGGGCAGTGAAAAGTAACAGATGCACACTCAACAGTATATAGCAGTTTGCCAAAGGGACAAAAAGAGGAAATAAGTGACTAAGTAAAGCAAAACAAAGTTTTCAATAAAAATGCAAAAGTAAAATATATTTTGGCTCTATTCTGACTAACCACTATCTTGTTCTCACTTAATCTCTAATGAATCAAATTTCTATGTTTCAGGTGTCTTTTCTGTAACAAAAAAACACACAAAGGGCATGTTTTTAAGCACTCATTATATAAGCGCTTAGAATTCCAAAACAGCAACTGCATGAGTGACTACTGAATTCTATAAAATAATACAAATGCTTCCTAAAGAAAATTTATATAAAAGAAAACTTTTAAAATAAAGTCTCAAAGTCAAATGGAATGTTCTCTCACCTTCTGGATACTTCAGATTAGAATTTAGATCCTGAAAAATAAGTACTCCCTCTGTCTTCATTCTCAGATGATCTTGCTTAATTTTTCTTTTCTCACTTATATGATCACAACAGAACCATCAGAAGCTGTCACCTCTGTGCCCGCCCTATAACTACCTCAGTGCTGCCCTGTGACTAAGCTAGCTGTCCACATGCTCTAGCGATAGTACATCAGATCTATCTCTTCTTATCTACTCAAGAATATAGCTTATGCAATTGTGCATCTCACCTATGCATCACTGATGTTTCGTTTTCTACCACAGCATTCCCATCAGCATAAGTGTCCTGTTATTCCTCTCCTCTCCACAACAAACCGTGACTTCCCCAAAGCAGACTACTCATTTGTCTACTTTTTTCTGCAAGAGCTGTATGTACTCATTGTTTTCAGTTTCTCTCTCTCCATTCTCTGAACCCACTACATTACTCTAGTTTTTCACCCAAATGGGGCACCAAGATCACCAGTGAGCTCATGCTGCTAAATCCAACCCAATTTTCAGGCCTTAACCAAATTTGAACTAAACACAGCATTTGATAAAGTAATTTAGGATTAAGTTACTAAACAAAATTTGTTTCTTCTTTAAAAAGCAAAAAGAGAGCCAGGGATTTAGCTCAGTGGTTCCAGCATTTGCTTTGCAAATGCAAGGTTCCTAGTTCTATACCTGGTAACCACATACCACAATGACGGAAGTGGTGACTCATGCCCACCAGCAATCAGTACCACATACCACAGTGCCCGGTGGTATTTGGTGCATACATGTCTCTTTGTAATCCTGTCACATGGGAGGCAGAGGCAGGAAGATTGCTGTGAGTTCAAGGTTTGCCTCGGCTACCTAGTGAGCTCAGGGCCAGCCTGAACTGCAAAATCAAGACCTTGTCTCAAAAAAAGCAATAACAAAAAATAGAGATGACCATAACAGTACCTATTGTGCAGAATTGTAAAGATTAAGCATTAAATGACATAAAGAGTATCTTGGTCAATAAATAAGAATTCAATAAACATTAGTTGTTATTGTGGTTAGTCAAACTTGTCATTTATATTCTATTCACAATCTAAAAGTAAGAGTCTATCCATATTCCAAAAGCATAATGTTAGAGGACAGTATAACTTCAGGATGTTAAGAAAGTAGATATTATCTCAACCTGCTGATAGTATCAGACAAATAACCTATTCTTCATTATCTAAAGAATGACTTCAAAATTTCTAACTCATCTTAGTTGTTGATTGCTAAGTAACTACCACCAATCCTAGTTTCTCTCAAAGTCCAGTTTTCATTCCTAATTCTTCTCCAAAAGGTTGCTCTAGGTATTTAATTACTTACTTCAATTTTTCTCTCATTTTCTCTATCTTATTAATCACCAAACCCCCTCTATTCCACTTCAGTAATGAAGGATTCACTTCTGTTTCTACAAAACACCATATGTGAGCAGAACCTGGCACTGTAGTTGGCACATATCATGTGGCAGGTTCCTAGCTCACACTTTCTAAAGTGCTTAAATTATCTTCTCTTACTAGTTCTTGAAGGCAAGATTTTTACTACCACTACAGTGTCTACAGGGCCAAAGATCATGTCTATTATCCAATGCACATTTATAAAATATATATCGGGTAGATTACTGATAAAGTGATTTTCTTAAAATATCAAAGCAATTTTACAAAACAATCTCATTAGTCATTCTTTCTAGGGGGAATGAGTTAACAGAAAAATGAACTTAAAAGATTATTCAACAGTAGTAGAAATAATTCAAAAACTTGCTCTCTAATCTTCTATTAGGTAAATAACTGAATCTGAAATATACATATGGATTAGATAGGAGTTTACTCCCAATACTTGACTTTGACCTTAATCATTATAAATTAGGCTTTTAAATTATACTAGCTGTTTAGTATATTTGAGTAACCAAAGAGACACGTATGCACCAAATACCAGTGTATACAACTTCATAAAACAAACACTTTACTGTACATTTTTTTAAAAAGTATCAACAAAATTACATATAGTGGGGGAATCTCAATATCCCATTTTCATAAATAAATCAACCACACAAAAAAAATCAACAAAGAAATGAGTTAAACCAAGCCTTCGAACAACTGGACTTATACCTATAGTGTTCCATCCAACAACGAAGAATACACATTATTTTCAGCAGCTCATGGAACTTTTCCAAAATCGATCACGTTAGCCCATAAAGCATGCAGCAAAAAAACTGCAAATATACCATGTATATTATCACATCACTGTGCAATGAAACTAGAAATCAATAGGAAAAGAAATCGCTAAAATTATGCAAATGGATGGAAATTAAGTAATATCCTCTTAAATAATTAATGAGTCACAGAAAAACTCAAGGGACAAATTATTTATTAGAATCTCAAACAATAATGCCAATTAGACAAACCAGAACCTATGAAACACAATGAAATCAGACTGAGGAGAAAAGTTTATCACTATAAATGCCTACATCAGAAAAACCACAGTGAGCCCAAATATATAATCTAATGACCCAACTCAAGGGCCTAGCAAAACAAAACAATCCAAATCCAAAGTCAACACAAAGAAGGAAATTATAAAGATCAGAGGAAAAATTAACAAAATTTAGACAATAAGAATCAATGAATCAAAGGGTTAGTACTATCAAGGAATAAACAAAATCAGCCTGAGGATTTAGCTCAGTGGTACTGTGTCTGTCTGGCAAGAACAAGCTCCCTAGCACTGAAGGAAAATAAAAGGAATAAATAAGACAAACCCTTATGTAATTTACCCCAAAAAGGGAAAGAAATGACCTATCTCAATGCAATTAGAAATGAAAAAGGCAAAATTATAACAGGCACCACCAAAATCCAGCAAATGATTAACTACTCTGAAAAACCTGTATTCCAATAAATTGAAGAATCCAAAAAATAGATAAATGCCTAAATATATATAAATTACCAACACTAACCTGAAAACATATACAAATCTTAAATAATTAAATAACAGGCAATGAAACTGAGGCAGTAATTTTTTAAAAAACAATACCAACTAAGAAAAAACAAGATCTACTGGATTCATTACTGAATTCTGTAAGAATTTTAGTACAGATCTAACTCCAATAATCCTTAAACTCTTTAATGAAAATGAAAGGAAAAGATTAGTGCTAAACTAATTCTGGAAAGTCAGCATCACCTTGACATCAAAACAAGAAAATGACTCAACTGAAAAAGAAAACTATAGGCCAATCTATGTAATGAACATCGATGGAAAGATCCTCACAAGATACATGTAAAGAGAATGCAAAAACCATCATCATGACCAAGTAGGCTTCATTCCAGGGATACAAAAATGATTTAACAGACAGATCAATAAATGTAATACATCACATAAATAGAAAAGACAAAAATTACATGATCATCTCAAGAGAGGCAGGGAAAAGTGCTTGATAAAATTCAGCATCCATTCATGATAAAAGCCCTGAAGAAAATACATACTGAAAGACCTTAAGTCCATCTGATAAAAGTAATTTATGACAAACCTACTGCCAACATCTTATTAAATGGGGAAAAGCTGAAAGATAATCTTCTAAAATCATTTATAAGACAAGGATGTCCACTATCATAACTTCTGTTCCATATAGTACTTCAGGCAACAGAATGAAATAAGAGTGACACATAATAAATAAATTTATAATAATTATTTAATTTATTAAATACTAATAATCTCATACATAAAAGGGAAAAGAAAAAAACAAACTATACTTATTCACAGATGACATGATCATTTACACAAGATGACCCAAAAATTTTCACCAAAAGTCTCTTAGAATAAACAAGTTCAGCAAGATAGCAAAGTATACAATTAATGTAAGAAAATATATAATATTCCTAACTATCAACAATGCACCCACCCAGTAAGAAATTAGGAAAATAATGCCATTCATAATAGCTTCAAAAAACTTTATTATTCAGGAATTAATCTAACAAAAACTCTATAACAAAGACTACAGTGATCTCCAAAACAAATCAAAGTGGATATCAGAAAAGGGAAAGTGAATGACTCAATCTTATCATTTTTAATGCCAGAGTAATACTCCATTCTATAAATGAACCACACCTTGAGGACATCCTCATAAGCGAAATAAACAGGTCACAGATGTATAAATATCATATCTTTTCTCTGGTATGAGAAAATGAAGCTGTAAATGAGTTGTAGTATGTATAGCTGATATTGTGAAATAAAAAATATTTAAAAGGGAAGATAATGTAGGGGTAAATAATGAGAGGAAATTGAATGTAGTAATAATAAAGAAAAAAAGGAAACAAAGATTATTTATTTAGGGGGTGGGGGGATGCAAGGTGGGGAGAAAAGGGAAAAAATGAGAATCAAGTCATTTCATATTCTGGTACAAACCCTCAATGTTGAAATGCAATGATGATGTGCATTCATAATGTACCAATAAAGATTAAATTTTAAAAAAAAGAAAAGAAAAGGGAAAGTGTCTTAGTAACTTTTGTTGTTGCTGAAACAAAAATATTCAACACCCCAAATTAAAGGAGGAATGATTTATTTTGGCTTATGGTTTGTAGAAGTTTCAGTCTGTAATTGGTTGCTTCCAAGGCACAGTTTTATAGCAGACAAGCATCACAAAGGAGAAAAAGTCCATAGCACAGCAGCACAGGAAGAAGACAGTAAGTAGCAGTTGCTGGCAGCAACAGAAGCAACAGCAGCAAAAACCTTCTGTCACTTATATTCCATCCAGGCTTCCCATAGCACTCATCTCCAGAGTGGAGTACCCTTAATCCTAGCATCACATCCTTTTTCCCAAAATCATGTCCTTAATGCCAACATTACACAACCTATATCCAGCCATCCACATTTGTGACTGCATAAGGCTTTAGGGGGGACTTCAAGACACAAGCCACAACATTCCACCCCAGCCTCCAAAAGACTTATATACATCTCTTTAAGCAAAACGTATTTAGTTTGTCTCTAAAAGTTGCCTAATTCCTAACAGTTTCAGTGTTGCCGGAAAGTCCAAATCCAAAGTCTCCTCTGAGATCCTATTTGACCCAGATATTCCCCTCCTACATATCTATCTGAGAGTTAAAGATATCATATTACAACGATACATGTTCTATGTTAGACAGCATAATTCCTAATTACAAAATCTTGGAAGTAGCCTGTTGGTCCATCAACAGATGAATGGAAAAAGAAAATTTTATATTTACACGTAATGGAGTATTATCCATTATAAAGGAGGAATAAAATGAGTCATTTAGATGTTGAGATATTAACGTGAATTGAATTATAGCATACACAATACCTTAAATATCACATGGTTTGTCATGTATGAGAAATTCATAGTATAAATAAATTACAGAGCAAAAGAAAAGATAAATAGGAAATAGAGAAAGGGACCTGTTTGTAAAAGGAATGGCACCAAGAGATGGGAGGGGGAAGGGAGTGGAACAAAGGTAACATAAAAAGAATTAAGATATTCTATGTATATGTACCTTGTCCACACTGAATGTAATCTTTACTTCAAGCATATTAATAAAAATAAGAGCCAAAAATAAATAAGTAAATAAAATTACTCTCTTGCTATTTAGGTGAAAAAATACTATAGTACTTTATATCAGAGGTGATAATTTTAATTATTACATGCTATTTCTACTTCACACATGAAATTTTTTTTTAATTCTATGACAGAGATTCCCACTTGCAGACAATGAAATTAATGTGTATAAATTAATGTGTTAATTTAATGTTAAAGCAAGTAGGTATTGGAAGCAGAATTCATAGTCAGACCTCATGAACCTAAACCAAGTGTCTTTTCTCTTTAAGGGTTATGACCACTATTTATTATCTGTGGGTGAACATTTTACCATGTTTGCTTCAAGTAACCTAAAGAAGAAACAAATTTGCAAAAGGAGAAAATATTATAAACTATAATTTCCCATAACTTTTAACTTCAGTGTCAGATTTTAACATTTACCTATATGCCCTTGCACACATTCTTAGCCACAAACCAGTATAAAGTCTATTTCATTATCATTTGCCTTACATATATCACTAACATTATTAACTCATGAAATCTATTCTATGTATGGAAACATTTTATTCATGGAGTCTGAAGATATTATTCCCGTATTTTTCTTCACATATTAAACACAAGTCCTTGTCTTGTAAAAGCTTCTAGAGTTATGTGCTACATACTGTGTTAAATTTGCTTTTATTAAATTTCTTATTCACACACATAACAGTTATGCACAATAGAAAGTTTTAAAAATTTTGTATGAAGGAAGAATGTTTGGAGAAATACATTCCAGTCCATTCAGCTTTCCACTTGCACTACAAAAAAGGAAAATACATACATATATATATAAATCAAATCTATATCATGGACAAGTAAGGAAGGATAAAGGACAAAAGGAGGAAGCAATGCTAGTATTTTCCCAATGACAAGTTTCCATGTCATACTTATGAATGGGAAAAGGTTTTCCAAATTTTTGTTGAATTTCTTTGCTCAATTAGTTATTATACCTATATTTAGGTTTATTGCTAGCTTTAAGCTTTAAATTGGAATATACTTCAGAAATAATGACTATAAGAAAAAGATATTTCATTATATACACAGAAAAATTTCACAATCTAACATTATAATGTCTTTTTTTCCCCTAGCATTTACTCTGGAACTTCCCTGGTGATAATGCAATCACTCATGAGACAGAGCCTTTTGAGGGATCAAAGATATCTTCTCCAAAACACCAGAAGGTAACCACCATCAGAAGAAAACAATCAAACTGTACTAAAACAGAAGTCTCAGCTAGTGTTTTTACCAGAGAAAAAAAATTATCTGTAACTCACTGAAAAAATTCCTGAAAGAATTAACCATTTTTCATAGTCCTTTAAATGTTTTTAGAAAACTTCAAAAGACTACTTAAATAAATGATAACTATTACTGACCAAAGGAAAATTTACTCTCTATGGTACAACAGTTTGGTTACAATACCGCTTCACAATAAACCACACAAAAAGACCTAAATAGACACTCTGATCTAGCCAAACTTACAAGCCAGAGTGTTGTGTCTTGTGTCTAGATGTCCCCCATAAAGCCTGATGTGGTCATAAGTGGGGCTTTTTTAAAGGTGGCTAGATCTAGAATGTGTGATCCCAGGATTAAGGGTGCGATTACTAAATTATTCTACTAATTGTCTGGCTGAGTTCTGGGTAGGATTAAGGGTGTCCCACCCAAGTGTGAGTAATAACTAAGGGCAGGTAGTACAGATAAAATGTAAAGGACATAAAGAGAGCTAGGGTAGTTCTTGTGGCTTGAGGCTGGTATCTTGCTGCCTTGCTGACTTCTGCCTGCCTTGCTTCACCAAGAACTATTTTTCCTGTGTGATGCCCCTCTGCTGTGCTACCTTGCCTTGGATCCAGCCAACTATGAACTGAAACCTCTATAAACTGTAAGCTAAATAAACTTTTCTTCTTTTAATTTTGGGTGTCAGATATTTTGGAAAAATGTTAGACAAATAACTAAGATATAGGATAACCTAGGCATCAGACTTCTCACTTGTAAAGTTAATGGAATTATTCATTCAGTTAAGTGAGTAACTACTAGGCACCAAACTGTGTTAGCAATAGAAGTTCACTATTTGGTTTTTGTTCTGAGTAAATAAAACCATGTTCCTAATCTTGTAGAAATACAAACAAATGTAACACGATAACTGCTTTGAACAAAATGAATACTTGTGCAAACTGAAAAAGGTTATAAAGAGAGCAATCAGTTGAACACAGATCTGAGGAGGTGCCGGAGATGGGGATTATAGGTACTCCTTAGAGAAAGAACATTGTGTCTACACAAGAAAAGAAGAAAGAACAAGAAGACAGAGATTTAACTGTATATGATACACAGGCTGGGTGTCAGAGGGAGAAGCCTAAGAAATTTACCTTTACAAAATGATAGGCCACTTCAACATTGTTGGTGAAGTTACTTTTACACCAACACTCTGGCAATTGGCTGCAGATTCAATCTGGTGAATTTAATTTCTCCACTATTTATTTCATTTCAAGTTGTTAAGTCTCCATAAGCACACAAAACAAAACAATCCAAATTTTAATCTGCTATTATGAAATCTAGAACACCTCTCTTAACTGACAACTTTTAGGACATTTATTAATATTCTAGCACAAAATCATTCTATAAACAAGATATGACAAGTGATTTATTTCTGCTTTCTATCAAATACAAACTGAACATATAAGGCGTGAAAATTACAAACATAAATTTAATTTATATGCCTCCCCAAAATATTTTTTCATGCTTTGATCAAATAAAGCTTTACTCTGAATACCAAGAAGTAAGAGAATATTAAGTCCCATTTACCTGTGTTCTGCAGGAACAGGTGGTGGCCAAACAGCAGGATCTCTAAATGTTTCATCTTGACATGATACAGGGAAATCTGGGGGCTTGTCAATTTTAAAACTCTCTAAAGTGTTGACTATACTTTTAACTTGTTCATATTCTTCTAGTAACTCCTGCTGAACCTTAAAAAAAATAGCCTTTATGTTACAAATGTTTCAAATTCATATAATTATAAATAAACCAGTATAAAATTCTAGTTTTTAATGTCATTCAGAGTATGCAAAAATGTGTCATTAAAACATTCAAATACAAAAAACTAGAGAAGAGCAGAGATTTTTTTAAGACAATATAATTTTTCATAACAAATTATATATTTTTAATTATATATTTTCCTAAGAAACTTATTTCTACCTAAGAATATAATCAGTACAATTTAAACAACTAAGTAATACTAACCATTCCCAGAAATCTACAGTTTTACTAATTACTTTTAATAAATTTTCAAATAGATTCCAAAATATTTGTCAGACAAAATTTTCTCCAGCATTTCATACCCTTGTTTCACTAAATATAAAATTTCTGTCACAAGTGTCTAAAAGCCGGAAGCATAACACTATAAATTATACACTTCCAATTTTCATGTAAATTCTCCTTTCCCTAAAATCTGATTCTATTTTACTCAATTTAAATTCTTTCAAGTACTAGGTAAAGCTTCTTTTGGGCTACAGACAAGATTTTTCTCTCTGCTTAAAAACTTACCTGGAAAACACCAACAGTAGAAGAGGCCAGTGCAGCGAAAGGCCCAGGAGGCCACGGAGCCCCAGCATTGAAAACTGTAGCGACGGGGTGGGGATTTAGCTCAATGGTTCCGGCACCTGCCTTGCAAGGCAGGACCCGGGTTCGATCCTCAGCAACCACATACAATACTGGACATGAAGACTCACGCCCAGCAGCAATCAGTACCACATACCACAGTGCCAGGAGTGGTGGCTCATGCCTATAATCCCAGCACTTGGGAGGCAGAGGCAGGAGGATTGCTGTGATGTGAGTTGGAGGCTGAGCTCGGGACCAGCCTGAACTACAAAGCAAGACCCTGTCTCAAAAAAAGAAAAAAAAAAAAAGAAAAGAAAACTGCAGTGGGCAGCTTTCATGGAGGTTTCAAAAGTAGCCTTCAAAGCTCAAGGGAGGACAAAGGGCTCAAGGCAGTAAGGCCAAGGACAACGAGTGGACTCCTATCACCCAATGAGCCAGCTGGTCTAAGTCATGAAGATCAAGTCTCTGGAGGAAATTTATCTCTTCTCCTTCACCAACAAGGAATCTGAGATTAATGACTTTCTAGGGTATACGCCTGAATGTTGGCCAGAAGATTAGGTTCAAAGCATTTGTTGTTGCCCAGGACTACAATGGTCACACTGGTTTGGGTGTGAAGTTCTCCAAGGAGGTAGTTACTGCCATTCAAGTAAAAATACTCTATTCAACACATCATCCTGGCCAAACTCTTCATTGTCCTAGTGCAGAAAGGCTATGGGAGAATGAGATTAGCAAGCCCCACACTGTTCCTTGTAAGGTGACAGGCTGTTGTGGTTCTATATTGGTGCATCTAAACCTGCCCTCAGAGGTACTAGTGTCATCTCAGTACCTGTGCCCAAGAAGCTGCTGCTGATGGCTGGTACAGTACTAATGACTGCTACACCTCTGCCAGGGACTGGTACTGCCACTCTGGGCAACTTTACCAAGGTTAACTTTGATGCTATCTCCAAAAGCCACAACTACATGACTCCAGACCTCTGGAAAAAGACTGTGTTTACCAAGTTTCCCTACCAGGAATTCACTGACCATTTTGTAAAACCCACACCACAGTTTCTGTCCAGAGGATTCAAGCTCCAGCAGGAGCCAGAACATAGGGTTTTTATACAAGAATAAAATGAATGAAATCTGTCAAAAAAAAAAAAGAATCATCTGAACATGTACTACATAGAAATTACTTTGTTTTCAGACTCTGGATCTAAATTATCAAGACCAAACATAAAGATGGAAAATTACATTCCTAAATATATTTTAACCATTTTAATTCTTTTAAAATTAAGAGGAAATTTTATTCTTTTATTCCATTTTTATTCATTAATTTTTATTCTTTTTAATTAGAAAATATATTTTAATACATAACAAAACAAAAAATTTTCTCATCTTTAAATACATTGAAAATGTATTTAATTGTATGTATTTCTTGTTTTTCCAGAAGATTCAATTCAAATGTATTTAAAATCTTTAAATACATTGAAAAGAACATATGTAAAATACAGAATCAAAGAAAAATCTAGGTAAAATTCAACTGTTAGTATAAGTAATTATATAATACGCTAAACTAGGAGAAGTGAAATTTAAGAATGAAAGAAATACAATGAAATATCTAAACAAAAATGGCCATAATTGAATACACACACGTATACACACACCAACACCTATGGGTAATGCAAGTAATGGAAGTAAAACTTTCAGTATGACTTAGAGCAAGTATGGTGATCTCATTCTCATTTAGCAACACAAGCTGGGAAAAAAGCCAAACTAGCTCTCAAAACTTGGTAAAACACTGACTTCTGGAAAAACAAGAAATACATACAAGGAATGAACACAAAGTGGAAACTTCAAAGAAATGCCTGACTTTGTATTTTAATTTTAAAAAGATTTTTGTTTTAACAATTATTGAGGAAAATATAACTCAAATTATACTACTACATATTCAAGTATGATCAAAAGACAGCAAATATATTGTTTTTTATAAGACTACTGACTCATTTGTATTTGTACAAAGATTTTCAAAGAAAAAGTTTTATGAAATGGGCCAAAACTACATGTAAAAAATAAAGAAAAGGCAAGTAAAAATACTCTATTCCAAAAATTTATAGTTAATTAGGAAATTGATCATTAGTATTTTAAAACATTAAAAATAGATTCAATTCAAATTAAACACCTATAAGGTATACTTCCCTGAATGTATGATCAAAGTATATAAAATATTAACTAGTTAAGACATTATAAAATTATTCAAAGTACATTTGAAATATATTTCAGTATTCAGACAAAAGCTATTTACAAAACTTCAAACTAGCTTTATAACTCCAATCTCTCACATATAATAGACTGCTTCTAACTAACTTCATTACTTATGTGAGCTTACCTGATGCCATTTGCCTTTGATAGCTGGGTCTCTCACTGACTGGCAATGTCTCTGAATCTGTTGTATCACTCCCTGGTAATACACCATCGATGAATCATAATTTCCCAGAAGGGCATATTCTCTTCCTTTTTTTGCATTGTCACAAATTTCAGCCAAGTTCATCTTTCAGAGAGCTAAATATAAAATATGACATTTAAACATTTTTAGCACTGACTTTAAAATATTTTTGTTTAAAATATTTGCTTAAAGCTATTTTGAAAATCAAATAGTCATCTCTCCTTCTTTGAGGTTATATGAAACTATCTTATAATACTGAACCAAGTTTCTAATTTTGGAAGAACGTAGATCACAAAAGAAAATATTAGGGACAGCAGTTCTGAACTATTTTTTTTATTTATACATATTTTAATTCAATACCAGTATTCCATGCTTGTTTATAATAACAAGCTGCAATAATAATAAAAATGAATCTACCTTGTTCTATTCAATTTATAATTAACAATATAGAGATACATGAATTTCATATAAATATATTGATAGTTTCCACTGAGGTTGGCTAAAATCATAAATATTAATTTTCAGCAAGATTTCTTTGATCCTAAGAATGAAAAGTCATATTCAAGGTTTGGAAGAACAGTCTACAGATGACCAAGCATTATTTTTATGAATATAACTGCCCATCTAGCAAATAATTACCATTAATCTTTCCTTTCAGTACTGTGCTAGGAAGAATACCATATCAACCTCTGATTTCCACCAAATTCTTCAGGCTAGTAATTTTAGCTTTTCTCTGGACTTTCCAAAAGTCCATTAGAATCATTCAAAGATTCTATTCAGATATCCTAACAAGACTACAAAAATAGGAAGGCCAATGGCAGAGATGATATCCTGGGAAAGAATTCAAATTTCCCTACTCTTACTTCCTGGGAACAGTAAACCAATGAATATATGTAGTAGAAAAATTAAAGTTTTTCTCTAGAGCTTCTTCAAGGAATTAAATTTTGATTTGAGTAGCCTAACTTTTCCTGATTCTGAATATCATATATATTCCTAAGAGCTTCAAGAATTCCCCCACAAAGTTAATCATAACTAGCTCTATGCATTTCAACTGACTCCAGAACATTCTTGAAATAACTGTATTTCAGCACATATTATTTGCCACTTATGCAACTCTTAAGTTCCTTGAAGACAGCATTATGCTACTTGAGAATCACACTTACAGCTAGTAACTACCGTTAGTAAGAAACATCAATGTTTCAGGAGATTAATGTATCCATAAAATTCAGGGTAATCATAGAAAGCCTCTACTTCAAATCTACAATGTTTATATGAAGTAATAAGGTTCTATTATAGTGACAAGCTGTAGTTGATATATCCAGTAGAAACAAAACTGCTCTATAAAAAATTTTCTTCAAAAGTCATTTTGTGACAAAATTAGCATTAATTCTGCCAAATGCAGGAAAACCACTATTCAGAACAAAAATACTACAATATACAGAAATGACCAGTAAATTTTTCTACAAAAGTCCAAACTTGTAAATATTTAGGGTTTTGTGAACTAGCAAACAAAAAAGAGGATGTGCTGCAAGCACATACATAATGAGACAAAAATTTCCATAACTTATCTTGATGAAACTCAAAATATTATAGTGTTAACAACCAAATATAGCTTTCAGTAAGACAGGTTTCCCAGTGAAACGAGAACTATTTTTAGGACTAATCTTTCCCTTAGGAGTCAAAGTTAGTGCTCTATAACATGAATATCAATCACCAATGTTCATATGTGGTGCTGATTTTTAATCAGACATTACATATTTCATCTTTGAAAATGTCTTTATTCAAAAAGTATCAGATACTGCCACATACTAATATAATTTTCATTCAACATATTCATTGAGAGGCAATAAAAGAATTTATTATCTAGCATTTGACTTTTATCTTGTTTAGTTGCAGATTAATTATTTTCAATTAAATGGATTTTGTATATCGAAATGCCTTTTGCACTTCCATCAGTGTCTGAAAAACACTGCTGAAACTGGTTTTAGCTCTGAAGATCTACAGCAACTCTGATGGGAACAGAGATCTCACTTCTTTAACTTTTGACAGCAGGAAAAGCTATGTTAAATAGCTGGATATTATGTGTGATTCAAACATTAGTTGGCACTAAAATAACAGTATTCCTTTCAATATAAGCACTGTTTTGTCTGGTAATTCTAGATTGCGTTAAGAAACATTATTGAGTCTACAGCAAAAAAAAATGATTTCTAAAGCCATTCAGCTTTCAATAATAGTTATTTAGAGCAGTTCTTCTCATTCAGAAAAATTTCAATCTCAGCTCTAAGCTCAAAAGTTTATAATAAAGCCTTTGCACTACTAAGCCATCAAACTGATGCAAGAGAGGATACTGTATTTTTTCTATTTCTGACAAAAATTTATAGAACTAGCAATGGCTAAGTCCACAAGACTGCACAAAGATTTTCAAAGAAATAACAATGAAAAATCATAGATTTTAAATATCATATATATAATTTCACAGCTTTATTAGCTTAATCCTGTCCAGCACAAATTAACCATCACAGATTTTAAAATATCTTGTCAAATTCTATTTCAGGTTGAACAGAACTAGTGTTTGCTTAATTTTTTCTAAAAATATTCTTTTCTGTAGCTGCTCCACACACACTATTAATTAAGACTAATTCTTCAATAACTTTAAACTCAGTATTGACATCTTAAATAAACAACTATGCAGTATTGGCAACATCTGCCAACTCATCAAGAGCCAAGGAAAACCACTCAAAATTATTTGCTCTGCTTTGTGACTGATTAATGATGTCCTCAACTCTTCACGCAACTGTGCCAAAAGGCTGTTATTTTTTAAAATTTTATTTTCTCCAGACACAATTCTGTGCCTGCCACAATCTAAAATGACTTTGTTAACTCACTAATAGTATATGACTTCCTTGTTTGGCTAACAAATGAGCCTCTCAGAAATTTACTATAGGTGTGACCTCATTTTCATTTTTTTAATTCTGTGGAGAAAGTCTACTTGAATAAGATATAAGTTTTCTCATTTTTTAACCATTAATTTCTTAAGAGTTGGGAATATTGTGATGAATTGTTAGTCTGGTAAAGTGGCTATATCTGGTATTTCCTTTAACAACTGTAGTGTCACTGCATAATAAAATGTTTTGTTATCTACTAATCTACAATTCACTATGTTTTGACAGTACTAACATTCCAATGGGCCTCTATGGTACAATGCTGAGAAACTTCCTGTCAACTGACTAGGTATCCGATTCCAGGATTATATGGGTACTTGTGATCATTTTAGAGAATTTTATGATATAAACAGTAATGATTACATAACAACAAAATACCAGATAAAAACAAAATCATCAGAGTTTCAGTTAAGCAGAGGTTGATAGAATTCCAATATGTAAAAGTTCTTCCTGTTCATTAAGGCCCTATCACTTTTTTTTTTTCTGGCAACATTTTTAAAATTTTATTGTCTCCCTTTCTTTTTTTTAATCAATTGATTTTATTGGTACACCTTATACACACATCCTGATCACAAGTGACATTGAAAATTTGTACCAGTATATGGCACGACATAATTTTCATTTTTTCCCATTCCCCTGCCCACCCTACAGCCCCCTACCTCATATATACATAAGCTTTGCTTCCTTTGTTTACCATCACTTTTTTACCTCTTTCTATACTCCTACCCACCCTTTACCCTTTGACTATTTTCTATTTCACAGTATCTACCATATACTCTAGAACTCATTTATATCTTTAGTTTCTAATACTGTCGCTTAAAATATGTCATAGTGTATTCAAAATTAGATATAAATGAATATTGTTAGGCTAGGCAAGTTGAGTGATACCGTTTTTGTAAAGCTATTCACATGAATAATCAATACTATTGATGAGAAAAAGTATTAACATTCAAGACTTTTTCATCTTTTTTTGTTTTGGCATGATGAGTATGCATGACAAAAAATAAAGCAAAATGTATGGTACGAGTAGACACTTGACACACTGATTTCAGTGCACCAAGCAATAGTGCACAGAACTGAAAATGCCACATGTGCCTGACATAATTACTCAACTCTGCCAGTTTAACACAAGAGCAGCCATGACCAAGATGTAAATAATTAACTGGCTATACAGTATGCCAATAAAACTGTATTTATGGACATTAAAATCTGAATTTCATTTAATTTCCACTTGTCACAAAATATTCTTTTGATCTTTTTCAACCATTTAAAAAATATGAAGATCATTCCTTGTTCATAGCCCATTCAGAACCAGCATGCTATACATATTTGGCCCTTGAACTACAGTGTTCAGATGCCTGCTTAAACCTTTTATCTAGAATCTAGAAAGGAAGCAAATTAAATGAAAAAGCAGAAGGAAGAGTATAATAAAGTTAAGAAAATAAATCAATGAAAAAAACATAAAAACAAGGAAATTTCAATATGGCCAAAAATAGGTTCTGCAGAAACACCAGTAAAGTGAATAAACCCCTAGTAAAGTTGGCCAGAAAAAAGAAAAACATTACCAAAATCAGAATTAAAGACAATTATCACTACAAATATCAGAAATATTTAAAGAAAGCTTAATGAAATGAACAAATTCTGTGATGCTCACAACATACCAAAGCTTACTCCAGCGGAAACAGAAGCTGGGGTATGGTGATACACATCTGTGATCCCAGAATTTGGGAATCTGGGGCAAGAGAATGGCCAGTGAGCCAGATGAAGGCCAATCTGGTTTACACAGTGAGACTTTCTCAAAGAGGAAGACAGGAAGGTGAGGAGGAGGAAAAGGGATAAAATGGAAGAGGAAGAACAAAGGAGAAGAGAAAGAGAAGGAGAAATAGACAGTAATTTGAACAATCCTATACCAAGAGGCAAAACTGAATTTGTAGTTTAAAAGCTCTCCATTCTATCTCTCAAAAAAATCCCTCTAAATTCAAATTGTTTCACTAGTAAATTATACCAAGTACTCAGGGAAGAAATAAAATCAATTCTGAACAAATTCTCCTAGAAAACAAAAACAACAGAAACAATAAGAGCAAGTAATAAGGCTATTACTTTGATATCAAAACCAAATACATTATTTAAAAAATGGCATACCAATATTCTTCATGAATACAGATAGAAAAAAATTTAAATTTTAGACAATCCAACATCATATGAAAAAGATAATGTATTGAGAACTAATGAGCTTTATCCCAAAAATTAAAGAGAACTTGTATTTTAAAACCAATCAATAGTAAAGAAAAATTAACTGAAATAAATGATCAGCTCAATACAGAAAAGCACTTGACAAAATTCAACACAATTTATAAGATCGCTCAGCAAACTTAAGAAGAGAGAATGTCTTCAACCAAACAGAAAGCTAATAAAAGTTTATCTAATAATATCTATATCTAGCAATGTATTTACTATGAAAGTCTAAGTGTTACCCTCCCAAGATCAAAAACAAGGCCAAGGTGTCTGCTTTCATCTCTTTCATTTAATATCTAATCTATAGATTCTAACCAGCAGGTAATTTAAAAAATATAAGACGTAGTCAGGGGAATAGGAAAAAATTAGAAACAAGATACTCCATGTATAGGTACAGTGATGAATGTGATTATAATGAATACTCAAAATGTACCAATAAACTCACTAAAGGAGAAAAAAAGTACAAGGATATAGACTGGCAAAGAAGTAAAACTACTTTTATTCATAGACAAAATTATTAATGGAGAAAATCCTAGGAAATCTATAAATAGCTCAAGAACTAATAAGTAAACTGTATAGGCCTCAGGACACAAGGTCAATACACAAAAGTCAACTGCCTTGATACCTATTGACAATAAACAGCTGGAAGCTGAATCAAAACTGAAACCATTGGAAAGTACTACTAAAGATAATTTTTAAAAATATATGCAAGATGTTTAAACTGTTAATGATCAAAAACTAGAAGAAATTAAACATAATCTAAATTAATGAAGATATATGTGAAATGCTTCTAAGAGCTGAAACATTCAAATTGGTAAGATGTCTATCTTATCTTGAAATTGATCTAAAGTCAATGCAAACTAGTCAAAATCCTAGCAGCCTTTAAAAAAAAAAAGCTGATTCTAAGTTTTATAAGAAATACCAAGGACAAAGAATAGACAAAATAGTTTTGAGATGAGTAAAGCAGGAAGAATTACATTCTGATTTGAAAGTTTACTATAAAGTTACAGTAATAAAAGTGTGAGAATGACAATGTATGAGAATGACATATAAATGAGGAATAAATTAAAGGGTCCAGAGATAGATCCACATATATACAGCCAATTAATTTTCGACAAAGGTGTCAAAGCAATGCAATAAGGGAAAGACAATTTCTTCTAAGAAGATGCTTTAAAAAAAAAAAAAAGCTGGGATTCTAGATGGAAAACCAAAAACTGACCTTCAACCTTTATATCATATACAAAAATGAAAAATGGACTCCTGACCTAAAAACAGAGGTAAAATTGTGAAGATTTCAGAAAATTATCTAACACAATGATATTTTTTGCACGAGTGCCCCAACTCCCACAGGGTAATTAGAAAAGGGCGAGAAAAACATCTACATGTGGGCTGGGGATTTAGCTCAGTGGTTCCAAGGCCTATCTTACAAGTATAAAGACCTGGGTTCGATTCCCCAGAAACCACATACAATACTGGGCGTGGAGACTCGGGAGGCAGAGGCAGGAGGATTGCTGTGAGTTCAAGACTGAGCTCAGGGCCAGCCTGAACTACAAAGCGAGACCCTGTCTCAAAAAAAAAAAAAAAAAAAACACATCTACATGTGCACTAGAGGGACTGCAGAAGAAGCCTAAATTTACCAAATCAATTAGGATAAACAGAATATATGTCTATCCTTTATTCCAAAGGGAGATACTGTATCTTACAAGATTCTAAGCAAATGGAACTTTTGCTCTGGGATAAATACTGTATCTAGCCTCCTGAGCAGGTCAGCCTGGCACCTTTTTTTCATTCTGGGGAGCCCCCCACCCTCTATGTTGTCCTTATGTATCATGTTATCTTTTTCTTAGTTTATTCCCTGACTTGCATGCTAACATTTTTGAGGATGTGTTTTGAAATGGATTTATCTTAGATTTGTTTAATGTATAAATTAATGCCTTCCAAATTTAGGAAATTTTCTTAATAATTTCATTGAAAAATCCATCCTACTTTTTTTGATTTGGAAAAAATTTTTATGGAAATATTAGACTTCCTAGACTGGTCCTATAAATTATCTTCTCTCTCATCTCTTTCTTCTCTTGCACTGC
>PVIR01001798.1:0-13236 GCA_004026965.1 Petromus typicus
TAGGATGTGTAGAAATTGGAAAAGGAGACAAAGTTATAATTTTTGCTTGATGATATAATTACTTGAAAACTGTGGGGAATTAACTCCAAAACAGTTAATACTAATTACAGAATTCTTATCATGTATTCAATTGCAAGATAAATACATGCAATTTAATAGCAGTAGCTGCAGCTTCAAATGCCTCTTGGGACCAAGCAGACAACAGAAATGAGTGAAAGTAGTTACTGCTTCCTAATTCCTGCGTATTTGTGTCAAGAGGGATTGTAAGTCCAGTTGCGGATTTCTCAGATTTTTGCATAAAATGTCTTGATTTTTATATCCAGTGACCAATTCAAAAACCATTTAAACTAAATACATCAACAGTCGGATATGGCCATGGACCTCCTCTGTACAACTATTGAGTCAATAGCATATAACTAATCTGCAAATTTAAAAGATACTGATGTAAAATGCAGCAAAACTGGTTAAGAGTCCAGAGACTGGCACGTGGCCAGGAAAGTGCTTTGCCACTGAGCTACACTATCAGCCCAAGATTAGCTAATATTTCAATAGCATAACATTAGAAAAATAAAATTAAATTCAGTTCTTATCATTTGTACATATAGTCCATAAAGAATTATGTGCAAAAAACAAAACTAAAATGCAGTAAAAAATATACAAATAAATATTTATGTGATCTTGGATTATGAATACTTTCTAAAAATACCAACAGGTACAGGAACTAGATGAGGACACACTGACCTTGAGTACGTACCCTCTTTATCATTTTGGGGGGTCAAAAAAGAAAATGCTGATGGAAGAATAGGAAAAATATACGAAACACAGAGTCAATGTCCTTTAAATAGGAAGATTGGTCTTACAGATCAATAACAAGCTTCTCCAGAGATTATTAAACACAGGATGTTGCAAAGGATGTCATAAAATAAGAAATGCCAAAGGCCAGTGACTGTCACATTAAACCTCACCAGTAATCAAAAAAGCCAAATCAAATTTTCCCTGTTGACTTGAAGATTTTTTAAATTATTTTGGAGACCTCATGTGGACAAAGATATTTATGACTTGCACTAACATACGTCACGACAATCTATAGAACAATTTAGCAATATGTGGAAGAAGCTTTTGACTCAGCAGGTCTATTTATGAAAGTTTAGTCTAAGGAAAGAAGAACAGAGACAGAGATTGAGCTGCAAGGATGTCATCACTGTTGCACTAACAGACGCAAAACACAAAACAGAAAAAAAGGCCAATGCTGTTAGGTAAATAGCTAAATTAATATATTCACACTAATACTCATGGCAGCCACGTAAATCCTGAAGAAAGCTTTGAAAAAAGTACAAAAATATTGCGAAGGTTTTTAAAAGCCTATTTTTAAACTTTAATAAGTAACAGTGAATAATTGACCTTGAACTATTGTTCAGCATATATACTCAGCAATGAGCCAGAAGGATATGCCTGAGTATTCACGGTGGCTACCATTAGGTGCGAAGTTGTAATTATTGTGCTCCAAATTTATTTTTAAATTTTTTTTGTTTTTCTAAAAAAGGGTATATTGTTTTGATAACAAGAAGGAAATTTCTAATTTTCCTTGAAAAGGAAGGGAAGCTGGTATCCCCAGATATACTAATTGATGATGATAGCTAATTAACTGTATGACAAGGTGCTGTACACAATTTGATTTCACTTGTTCTTGTGTGTGTGTGTGTGTGTGTGTGCACATGCATCTAACTTTTATACCATATGTAGTCAACAAGGTTAACTTTCTACTTATGTTTTTGTTAGACTGCTTTTAAAATAAATCCATATGTTAAAAACCAATAAAAAGAGCCCACCTCAGAAATATATAAAATACCCAAACAGAGCTGAGGCAGGCTTTAATTTCACACTCTGCAAAATTAAAATTTTATTGCAAATAGTCCACAAAATGGATTCTCTGCATGTGGTGTATTAGAGTTGCCTGTAAATACCTGGTTTATGCATGGCCACTAAATACAGTAAATGGGCCTTATACAAATATGTACAGGCCCAAAGGGAGATTTATGGGCAGATTTGGCCCGCTTTCCAGGCTGAATACCCACCAACCTCTCAGATACACAGAAAGAGAAGCTAGAGTTTGCCAATGATGTAAATCAGGAAAGTCTGGAATTGTGACAGATGAGACATGAAAGAGAATAATGCAGGTGTCCAAGATAAACTAAGTGCTACTTGTAGAAATTAAGATTTCTCTACCTGAAGAGCCCAAGAGCCTACACTTTAAAAATAACACAGCATTTCTCTGACTTAACTGTTCACTCATCCAGCATCCAGCATCACTGAGATAGACTTCCCCATGTTGGACCTCCCAAGCTCAGCCTTACCCTCCCAAGCAGTCTCAGCCAGGCCTTGTTTTTGAGTAACGTCTGCAATCTGGAGCCCCTGATGTAACCTGACATCTGACATCCAGCTTCCTCCCTAAGATATCTAACATCTCAAACTCAATCAGTTCCAGACTCTGTCTTTTTCTATTTGTTCCATCAGCCTTCGCAGTTGATTATAGGATGCTCCTATCTATCTAACGCCTCAGGTTCAGTTTGGATTTCCCTGACACTAATTCATCAGCAAGTCCTCTCCCTCCAACATCAAAAACACATGCTGATTCCACACCCCCCCCACACACACTGCCTCTAGTTCTAGTTCTTGCATTCCAGCTATCATTGCTCTCAACCAGTTTATTGCAATAAATTCTTGGTTGGTCTTTGTAGAATCCCTGCTCCATTGAGCAGGCAGAGTGTTTTTTGAAAGGGTAATTTGTATGCATGCCTCTTTCCGTTGCAGACAGGAAAACAGACAAAACCCCTGAAGTTTAGTGGAATGTGGTGGCACACTTACAGTCCCTGCGTTTGGGACGCTGAGATAGAATGATTCCTGCGAGTACAAGGCTAGCCTGGGCTACATAGTGAGTTCAAGACCAGCCTGAGCTACAAAGCAAAACAAAAGAAAGTCCTGAACTTCTCACCATAATCCACAAGTCTAGGAGAAGCTTTTCTGCTCCTCTTCACTCCTTGCAAATTTCTCCAGCCACAAAGGCCTTCTTTCTGTTTGGGATCCACACCTATACCCCCATGCATTCATACTGCACTTTTTGTTCCCTCTGCCTAGAAGTTTTCTCAACTCTAACCCCAACCCTCCTAATTAGTTGTCAAAATTGTAATAAGAAAGTACAGAGGGACAGGAAGTTAGCTCAGTGGTTCCAGCATGTGCCTTGCAAGCACAACGGGCCCAGGTTCAGTCCCTGGAAACCACGCACAACAATGCCAGGTGTGGAGACTCACGCCCATCAGTAATCAGTACCACATACCACAGTGCCAGGTGTGGTGGCTCACGCCTGTAATCCCAGCACTTGGGAGGCAGAGGCAGGAGGATTCCTGTGAGTTCAAGACTTGCCTGGACTACATAGTGAGCTCAGGGCCAGCCTGAACTACAAAGGGAGACCCTGTCTCAAAAGAAAGAAAGAAAGAAAGAAAAGAAAAGACATAAAGAACATGAAGCCTGTAAGTGACAATCAGAAAATCGGATCCTAAGGAACTGATCTTCCACTATTTTCAAGATAAAACACCTAATGTAAACTAGTAGTGACAACCAAAGTCAACAATGGAAGTGATTCCTTGGCTTATGAGCTCCACTTCTCCGAGACCAGTCCCAGTAGTGAGCTTCTGTCTTGAAAATGTAAAACCTAAAAACAGAAATCTGGAGCCTGGAGGTTCCTAGAGCTGGTCACCTGTAGTAAAGTCCACAAACTTTCCAATTCCCTTCATCCTCACACCTCCTCATTCAGCTCCTTTGTTGGAGTCTATGAACTAGTCAACATTCTTCAAATTAGTCCTTTAGCTAAAATTGTCTTCTATAACTTACAACTCGGAAAAAAAACTCACAAAACTTAAAAAGGACCTCATCCTAAATACCTGGTTGGCTCCTTGGGGCTCAGCCTCATGAATTTTTTTTTACTGGTGACTATTGGCTTCCAAGAGACATCTGTGAACTCTAAATTCAACATTTATCTCCACATACATGGGACAGTTTCATGTGCCCATAGGTGCATGTGCACACATGTATTCTACACACATGTGTGTGCATGTGTGCCCACATACACACTCAAAGACAGAATTCTTATACTCTCTCCAGATCTTTCATCACCTTTTGTGCTTTTCTTCAGTAACTTTCAGGTTACATTTTATGTTACTTTGATATTTGCCCACAGTTTGTCTTTCCGTGTCACGCTGGCCCCCCCCCCAATTTTTAGAAGAAAATTAGGAACTCTGTCCCTATAGATTAAGGGGCCCCTGTGTGTACAACCAATAAATTTGAGTTCTGAGAATGAATCCTTTCTCTCTCAAGAGGAACCTGGTTCCCTGGTCTTCCTGGGGATTTCTTCTTTCTGTTTTATTGTTCCCAGTTGCTATGTCTAATCACCAGGGCTTTAGTTTTGGAAGTCAGGGATCTCTTTGGTGAATGTCACATTTTCCACAGGAAAAGTGTGCAGATGTGTGAACATGTACACTGACAAAACATACACACACACACACACACACACACACACGACACAATTTTCTATGCAACCAAGATTCTTGGGTTTAAGATCACTTCACCAAGTGTATTCGTTCACTTTTCATTACTCTAACAAAACACCTGAGGCAGGCTAACTTCGTAGCAGAAAGAGGGTAATTTAGCACGGAAAGCATTGTATGGCATTAGCTCAGCCCTGGTGAGGACCCTCTGCTGTGTCATATTACGGCACATGAGATGGAGATCACATGGTGAGGCAGAAAGCCAGAGAAGCTGGAGTGCTACACACTCCTAGGTGCAGCCCCCAGTGACCTAAGGCCCTCCCAACAGGGTTCTTGTTTTAAAGGCCCATCACCTCCCACCGCCATCCTGAGGACTAAGCCCTCCAATACACGACCCTTTGGGAGGACAAACAACACCCAGACAACCCCAAGGGATATTATTTCTGTGGCCATTTGCAACCTCGTGCACCAGCACATCACCATCACATCCCATAATCCTCTAGCAATGATCAGCTAGTGTCTGTGTTACCAGAGACACTGATAAAATAAACCTAAGTCGTTTCTCCCAGGGTGTTTTATGCTGAGAGAAAGAGAAACGCAAACACAAAGCACTCCCCATAATTACAAGCAGTTACATTTAGGCATCATTAACTGTTTCCCCATTAGAGCACGTCCTCAGGACAAACACTTTATAATTTCCTAGATTACAGTTTACGCAGCACATGTTACATTTTAAATGCTCTCCTCTGTGAGGAGGCATTCCTGGACTCTGGCTGAGACTAGGAGACAGCCAAGGCTTATCAGCAGCACACCTACGAAGGATTTCTTCACTGGGTTATTTCCCGGGAAGATGATCACGGTGATTAATCTCATTGACTTTTTGTTGTCAGTTTCAGAGGGTGACATTGTTGGCCTCATTCCCAGATTCTAGAGAGGTTGTCAAATGGAAACCTGTGGCTTCTCATACTGTCTTTGTCTTCTAATTAGAAAAGAGATTGGAACATGGCGGAGCTTTCTGTGTTGCCTTCTCCGAGCAAAATTAGAGTCTCTGAAGGAAGCAAAAAGGGTTTTAAAAATGGAAAGAAGGACCAGGTGGATGAGGTAGAGTAAGAATCATTAAATTGGAGGTAAGTCAAAAACTGGAAAGGGCAGGTTTTCTTTTCCTACCAATGCAAGTGGCTCTGACCGACCCCAACCCCTTAAGACTTTCCTTTTTTTGCTCTCTATTATTTAATTATTTAATTGATTTTTATCAGTATATTTTATATATACATTATGATCACATTCAACATGGCAGGCTTGAACCAGTATGTGACACATCTTGATTCTGATTTTTCCCATCCCCCTGCCCTCTCTCCAGTTCCCCGCCCACTCTAAACATGGGCTTTGTCCCCTTTTTCTTTTAACCATCAAATTCCCCCCACCCTAAGACTTTTGTTCTACCTAGCCTGATTCCCTGTGGGGTTCAGGACTACATACTTTGCTTCATTACTTGATTTTTCATTGGACTCGATGCAGCATGCCAGATGGCGTTTTTCAGTGTAATAGACTAAGCGTCAATTGCCCCAGTGTGATAGTGTCTGGAGGTGAAGCCTTGGGGGTGACAAGTCACTGACAGGAGAGCTCTCCTGAAGGCATGACATCTCTTAAAAGAGACTCAGAGGAGCTTCCTCAGCCTTTCCGACACGTGAGGACAGGGAGAGGACAGCTGTCTGATCCAGGAAACTGGCGCTCCGCTCACAGCATCTCTGTCTTGTACTTCCCAGCCTCCAGACCTGTGAGAAATAAATATCATCATTTATAGGCTACCAGACTATAGTATTTTCATATAGCAGCATTAACAGATAAAATGCTTGACCTTGGCACTGTTGGTATCAGGAACAAGACAATTCTTTGTTGTGGGGATTCTCTGGACACCATGGGACAGTTAGCTGTACATTTGGCCTGTACCGCCAATGCACTCACTAGTGACAACTGAAACATCTCCAGATACTCCCAAAGGTGCAGAGAGGGAGGCAAAATTGAGAATGACTCAAGGATGCAAAGGTTTGGCACCGCTTATGAGATCATAATCTCAGCAAGAAGCTGTAGTTAACTTCTTGGAGGAGCCTGTCTTCTCATCAGCAAATAGTACTCTCAAAAATTTTTTTGAGGATTAAGTTAAATACGGTGTTGTGTGAAAAGCACTTAAGTCCACAACAAGCACTCAACAGACATTTGCTTCCTCCCTGCACCCACTGCACATATTTAACAAACATTTTTCCCTACTTATGCTGTATGTTCAGGAGAGAAACACAAAATAATTCATGTCCTCCAGGAACTAATTCGCTCAAGAGAAAGAGACAAATGCACAGGGCTTTTTGTTTTGTTTTTAGGTTTTTGTTTTGTTTTGTTGCAGTGCCGGGGATTGAACTCAGGACCTTGAGCTTGCCAGGCAGGAACAGCACCACTAAACCACAACTCCAGCCCTTTCAGAGTATAATAGAACTTAGCAAGCATGTAAATGGAGATTATTTACCAACTCCTACAACTCTGGTCCTTTTTTTTCCATTGTGGTTCATCCCGGCCCATCAGCCCACCCTGTGTCCTCCTTGATGAAAGGACAGGCTATGAGTTGAGTCAAGAAAAATGTGCACAGTTTATCTGGAGCCTGGGAGAGAAGCAGCAGGCAGGAGACACCACAGTTCAGGGCTTCAGAAACTGCATTTTTTAGTGGGCTAGAGTGACAGTGAAGAGGGGAAATTGGTGCTAGATGGGGGTGCCAGGGAACTCAGACTTCCTCTTGCAGGTCACAGAGTCCCCTTGGATGCTTTCATCAGGGCGGTGACAGTGTTAGATCTGCTTTGGAAGGCACGCCGTGGCAGCAGCAGGAGGGTAAGTGAGAGGTGGAACCGAGGGCAGGAGAGATGGAAAGCAAGAAGGCCAGTCAGGAGCTATCGATTCCAGATGAGAAAAAATGAGGGTTTACGCTACAGAATTGGCAATGACACTGGTGAGATGCCAGGAGGCTCTGGGGACATTCAAAGGTAGAATGACAGAGTTTAGTGACCCGTTGGCTAAGGGGAGCAAACAAAGAAGAAGGTGGGGGAAGTGATTATAAACTTCCAGCTCAGAAAATGAGGTGGATACTGATGGCATTTAGAAATGATAGACAGTGAGAAACTGTTCTTTCTCACAGCTGCCAGCATCAGCCTGCTATCCTTGACAGGTCCGTGTACAACTCAATTCAACAAACCCAGCACAGTAAGTGGCCCACCCCGTAGTTCCACGATGTTGACTGTGCCTGTCTGTCTCTCTCTGCTTGGATCTGTGAAAGCCCTGGAAAAATAATACCACTGAATAAGAAATAACTCCACTCCCTAGAGAGCTCGCAGTCCAGACAGCGTGGGAAATACATCCCAAGGCGGTCCACACAGAGGACATCTGTGAACTGAACAGGAGCTGGGCAGGGGATCAGAAGAGAAGGTCGTTAGATTCCGTGGAGCCGCGGATGCAAGTGCAGAGAGACGCGGATGAATGTGGAGCGAGGTGGAAGACGAAGCAGGAGACACAGACACAGACAAGAGCTCGATCATCAAAGGCCCAGGGAGCTAAGCCAAGGATTTTCAAGGGCAAGACTATCACTGGATGATGTAGGCAGGGAAGTTTCAAAGACGGCCCCCAGTATTTATACCGTATGAAAGGAAAACACCCCAGTGCCCAGCGCATACCAGGTCCTGCTACTTTTGTCCAGTTGATGGACAACAAATATCTGTGCATTTTACTCCAGTCACAGAATTTCAACGAAGTTACAGGGCATGATAAAAAATACAGTGAATGCATGTATTAAAAATTGTATTAAAATAAAAGATACATTACATTTCTCCCATAGCTCTTGCTACTTTCTGAAGCAGTTCTGGAAGTCAGCAGTTCTGGAAGTCGAGTTTCCTGAGTGTCTTCAGTTGCACTGCCCTGCCTTGTCTCAATATCCTGAATCAACTCAAAATGTTCATCTTTCGTGGTTATTTTGACTTTGGGAAAGTCAGAAGTCCCGCCATGCCAAGCCCAGTGGTTAGGGAAAATGAGGACACACAGTCATGTTTTTACAAGTCTTTCTGTTGGATGGCACTTAGCAGCGGCATTCACTGTTTTTGTTTGTTTGTTTCGTTTTGTTTTGTATGAGACAGGGTCTCACTTTTTAGTTCAGGCCTGGAGCCTCAAACTCACAGCAATCCTCCTGCCTCTAACTCCCGAGTGCTGGGATTCCAGGCGTGAGTCATCAACCCACCATTGTGGAATGTGATACCAATTGCTAGTGGGCATGAGTCACCACACCTGGCATTGTTGTATGTGGTTACCGGGGACTGAACCCAGGCCCTTGCACTTGTAAGGCAGGCACCGGAACCAGTAAGCTAAATCCCCAGCCCTGTAGCTTTGATTCCACCTTTCTAGCAGCCTAGTCTTCTCTAAAAGACTAGGAGTTCCTCAAAGACAACACTAGTGTCTTAGTCGTCTGTATACCCCAGACTAGCTGAGTGCTGCGCCCAACGCCGGACCCTAGTATTTACTCCATGAATGAGTAATCTGTTGGGTAAACTGTCCCTGAATTCAAAGGTCCAGGGATTTGTCTTGTGTTCACCAGAGCTAAATGTTAAGTCCAGCACAGAGAGAGCAGTTGCAAATCGGGCACCAGAGGATATGAGTCCTGGTGTCATTTCATATTTGGACTTTGGAAAACTGCCTATATTTTGAAACTCAGTGTTCTCATCTGTGCAACAGATTTTTTTTAAAAAAATCTTCACATCACAAATAACACATGTGTTTTGTAACACTACACATATAAAGGTCATATGCATACATATTTCATCTTCCTTTAAAATCAACATGTATTCAGATTCCCTAGTGTGCTGGGCATCTGCATTGCCTTTCATTCAGCTCTTCCCAAGAAAGCACCGTGGTCTCTGCTAAAGTGCCACATCCACATGCCTTCTGCCAAGCTCTGGGTCTTAAATGTCCTCAAGGGCCCGTATGTTAAAGGTTTGTTACTAGTTTGGGGCTATCAGTAGGTAATGGAAATTCTGAGCGGTTAAGCCAAGAAGATCTTGAGGTCACTGGGGGCTTATTCTCAGAGAAGACAGGAGAGCCCCTCTCCTCTTCTTCACTCCCCAGCCATAAGATAGCCAGTCAGTTGTGCTCTGCCACGAAACCCTGGTGTTTTGCACAGACCAAATGGGGGCAAGTCAGTCAAGGAGTGAAATCTCCGAAACTGTGAACCAAAACAAACCTTTCTTCTGCATAAACTGATGATTGTGGGTATTTATTATAGCGACAGAGAGCAGATATACTGTTTCTAATCGCTTTATCTAAGAGTACCCACTTCTCTCTCCTACCCTGCCATTGTCTTGTACTTCTCTAATACCACCCTTATTTTCCTTTATGACAATCATTAGAATTTTGTGTTTTCTTATTTTTTCCCTCAATCAAAGCCACAGTTAAGATGCTTAGAAAAATACCTGGCACACAGAAGATACTCAGGGCTTTTATAACTTAAAAATTGTATTAAAGGGCCAGGGAGTTAGCTCAGTGGTTCCAGCGCCTGTTTTGCAAGTGCAAGGGCCCAGGTTCAATTCCCCGGTAACCACACACCTTACTGGGTGTGGAGACTCACGCCCAGCAGCAACCAGTACCACATACTACAGTCCCGGGCGTGGTGGCTCATGCCTGTAATCCCAGCACTCGGGAGGCAGAGGCAGGAGGATTGCTGTGATATGAGTTGGAGGCTGAGCTCAGGGCCAGTCTGAACCACAAAGCGAGACGCTGTCTCAAAAAACAAACAAACAAACAAACAAACAAAAATTGTATTAAAGTAAAAGACACATTACCATGCCCTGAGTGGGTAGTTTGTTAATGTCATTTGTTAAATAAATAAAGTTTTTCCTCTGTAATCAGCCATCATCATATATCATGGAGGACTTTCAAAATAAGGTAGAACAGAGCTAGGGATATAGCTCAGCGGCACAGCGCCTGCCTGGTAAGCACAAAGTCCTGAGCTCCATCCCTGATAGAAAAAAAAAAAGAATGAAATCAGAGAAGCCAGCCCCTGGGGGGCTAGAACCGGTCAGCACTGGTCTTGCCATTAATCAATTATTTGGTCTCAGAAAGTCAACTTGTTTCAGAGTTCAATTTTCTTAGCTGTGAAATAATAACATGCTCTACTCATGCCCTCGATGACTCCTATTTTATAAATCAGAGTATGTTTGTGACACTTTGTGGGGTCTCATAGAACATTATATAAGTGGGATGTGTCCGATTTTGCTACCTTCGCAACCACATGGACTCGGTTTAATTCATCTTATAGGGTTTAGTGTATGTCTAGCATCTATAAGTAATTTCCCTAAGATGGAGAGGAAAGGTTAAAAATTTGCCATTGTGAAGTGCACTGAGCTTCCAATATTCATGCTCCAAATTATTTTTAAATAGTGACTATAAGTGTCATTTCATCTTTTACAATAGACATAACAATTAGCAGAGAGTCTGAGCAGCTAGAAATGTTCCTGTTTTGTCTGGTTTTGTCTGAATAATGAATATGAATGCCTGTTTTGACTAAATGAATGGTTTTCCCAAGCGCAGTGAATAAAGCTTGTGCCCTGTGACGCTTTGACCCTGATAGAAGGCATGTGCTTCCATCTATAGAACACCAACCTTTGAATGACCTCTTGGCACAACAAAGAAGTGTTGTGTAACGTCAGGGGCATAAACCAAACCTTCACTGCTTAAAACCAGCTAATGTCTGACAACAATACACAAATACCAACTGTCCATTCTGAACCGGAGGAAAAATCTGTAAGTACCTATGTTCTTTATAATCACATCAAGATTAGCAGGAGTAACGTTTATAGTAACAAATAGTCAAAACAACTATTTTGTTTTATCCATTCAGAAGCTGTATAAGCATTCTGAGTATCTTAATTACTTTCATCTTTATGAACAATTCTTAGGATTGTATTCAGAATCCCCATTTTATAGGTGGGAAATTAACATATACAAGAATTTTGCTCAAGGTCACAAAATTGGGATATGAATCTAAGTTATCTAAGTCTAGACTCTCTTATGTTACTAACGAGTCTAGGATAATTTTTAACTACACAAATACACACAGAAAAATGTATACTGCATGGCAAAAGGAACTTAGTGAGGTTTGGAAAGTACAGTCACATTTTTCTACTGCTCCATTTACAAACAGCTCATTTAACACATCTTAGTAAATCAGCATCTTAGATTAAGCTGTGAAGGAAAATGGCATAATCAAGTGGGGAACAATAAAGAAAAGGTAGAATCTGAAAAGATAGGGTTTGGACATGGGAACAAATTATGAAGTGGCTGGAATCCTTAATGTTTTCAATAAGGATTAAGTTTAAGAATCGTTAACGTTTTCCTTAAGTTTAGAAAATGGTATAACCAAAAGAGAAATGCCCCTTAAGCAAATACCTAACACAGTAGGAAAGACAAATTGACAAGACATTTTCCAGTTTTCATTTTCACATTAAGCTGTATTTATTTTGCAGTACTCTTTATGTGCTGAGCCTGGGAATTTTGGAAAAATCTGAAACACAATGTAGTGGAAAATACATGGGATTTTAGAAAAGCTCACCATATTCTAGCTCTGCCACTTATTAGCAAGGCATTTAATCTTTGAGTCTCTGTTCATCTATAAAATTACAGTACAAACACTAATTTTGAGATATTACTGTGAAAAATTAAATAAAACCGAATATGACAGAATAGGTACCCAAAAACCAATTAATGAAAATCACCCTCATAATATAAACTGTTAACCAGCCACTTATCATGAGGGGAAAAGATGAATATTAAGATCCCAACTATTTTCTTTAGAAAATTTACCACATAAAACAGAGGGATCATGACCTTATTTTTTTAGGAAGAAGTAACTGCAAACAATTGCTTCAGCTTCAATGAAAGATGTATCTCTTTAGCGCTCAGCTTTGTTTTAAAGACTAGAAAAATATCTGAACTTTTTAATATTGCATAACTTGTCACACTTTTTTTGAGGGAATATTTGAGAATGTATGTGTTCCATAAGATTAAAAGCAACATAATGAGACATTTGAGGATGGACAGGACCTCAAAATATATTCAAAAACATTATTGTGATTTTATAAAAGACAATTTTTAGGAGATGCACGCTGATGTATTTAGTGATGTCCAATTTTTGAAACGTCACACATTTCAGGAAAAAAATGTAAATTATTAGGCAAAATGCTAATTGTTGAACTTAGAAGATAATTACATGGATATCATTTAAACAGCACTGGCATGAAGAAGGAAGGAGGTCAGAGACTACATTTAAAGGCCATTCCGTGTAAAACTCTCATAAATTTTCTTTTCTACTTACAAATCCTATACAGAGTACAGGAGTAGTAATGCAAAAAAGCAGCTGATATTAGAGAAATGACATATATTCAGCCTCAGGTTAATTGGCTAAAGGATAAGTTCTGCACAAATATTGAGCCAACATTATATCGAAATCTATAGGTTTTGCTGGGGTGGACAGTCAGGAAATATCAGCTTTTCCAATTAGCCTACGCCAGGGAATTTATCTTGGGAGCTTCAGGGACCACATTTTGAAGACATTTAGACAAGCAATTGCTGAAAAAAATAAGAAGTTATGGCCAGTGGATGTATCTCAGGGGCATCA
>PVIR01001798.1:13336-114436 GCA_004026965.1 Petromus typicus
GGCGTGGTGGCTCACGCCTGTAATCCCAGCACTCGGGAGGCAGAGGCAGGAGGATTGCTGTGATGTGAGTTTGAGGCTGAGCTCAGGGCCAGCCTGAACCACAAAGCGAAACCCTGTCTCAAAAAAACCTAAAAAAAAAGCACCCCACTTAATCTAATAAGCAATGCTTATTTGTAAGTGGACATATTGATTTTTTTTTTTTTTAAAGACAGGGTCTCACTTTGTATTCAGGCTGGCCCTGAACTCACTACATAGCCCAGGCCAGCCTCAGATTTACAGCAATCATCCTGCCTCTGCCTCCTCAGTGTTGGGATTACAGATGTGAGCCATCATGCCTGGCACTGTGTTGATTTATTAATTAATTTACTTTGTGCTATCAGGCTCACAGGAAACTGGAACTTAAGTGCAAAGGCTCTAATTACATCCCCTTTCCTTGTTCCCTACATCAAGCCAAAGTCAACAGGGCCAACCAATTCCAGCCTGAAACTTCTAAAACTGTGAGTCAAAGTAAACCTTTTCTCCTTATAGGCTGGTTTATATAAGGTATTACACAAACAAAAAGCTGGCTAACACGGGTGGTATAAGAACAAAAAAGCCAAGCATAGTGGCACACACTAGCAATTCTACCACTATGGAAGGATTAGATTAGGAGGACTATAAATTTGAGCCCATCCCGGGAAACTTAGTAGAAAGAAGTTCTCAAAAATAGTCTCAAAATTAAGAAAAAAAATTTAAAAGGGCCAGGTATGTAGTTCAGTGTGAAGGCCCTGGGTTCAACCCTCAGTACCACATCAAACAAATAAGAACAAAAATAAATATGCAGAAAATAAACCAAGTGCTATAGAATTTTAAGGTATTATAAAAAGGCTAATACAGAAATCACAAGAATTATGAGCGGAAAAAACCAAAAGAGATTTTATAAAACTGAAAAGTAAAAATAAGTTAAAAAGTACAATCCCCAAGGCCAAATTAAATTCTTTCTTTAGTTAATTTAGACCTGTTCACAGGTCTTGGAAGTGACTAGTTTATGGGGTCATTATTGCACACCTGCTATCAGCAGGTGGGACAGGGCAGAAGAACTAGGTCACTGTAGCCATAACATGGAAGTGTGTATTTCCCTTTCGGATTCCTCCCTGGACCTTATGGTTCCTGTAAACCATGAGATGAGCAACTTTCCTCAGCCCAGACCCTTCTACCATGCTGCCAACTATGCAAGATCGAAACTTCTAAAATGTATGCCAACATAAACCTTTCCTCCCTTCAACTGTGGGTTTGGGTATTTTGTTCCAGTGTCATAAACTGCCCAATACTCTCTGTGCTCTTATACCTACATTTCTTTCATAAAGAATCTCTGACAGGGAAGAATCTGGAGTTCAAGATCCAAATAGAAATCTGTTGACTTCTAAGAACGTCCTATGACAATGATCTAATATGGAAAATGTTTAAAGTTTTATTTTGAATACTAAAACTGAAGGTAATCTTAAAGGTCTAAAAATGGAAGAATGGCACATTCATGCAAACATCCCCGACAGATTATTTACCAAATTCAATGTAAAATATGAAGAGTAAGCCACAATAAAGAAATTTAAAGTAAAAAATAAATAAGGGGTTGGGGGTATATCTCAGGGGTAGACTCACTTTCTAGCATGCTTCAGTCCTGGGTTTGATCCCCAGCACCTCAAAAAATAATAATAAATACAGAGATCAATAAATTTAATTATAAAACAGTAATCAGGGATATAAAAAATACAATTATATTGGAGTAAGGAAATTCTACAGTATTTGTTTATCTATTCTCCTTCTGTTGATAAATTTTTATTATTAACAAAAAATAGTAATTTTAAAAGGTGAGAATGCCATAATTGGAAAACTATGAGTTGAAGTCATAGACAAAGAGTCATCAAAATAAGATCTAATACAGGGAAGGAGATTAGATGTTCTAAGGTCACTGTCCTCAACAACTGACCCTGCAACCAAACAGCAGCCCATGAAAAGCCACCTATTTTTTCCTTCTTTCTAATGCCAGATCCCAAGAAATACTGCCAATAATAGTATTCTTAATTATGACCAGCCTACAATCACTTTGTTCTCAAAAGACTTTTTTCAGGCTTGAATTGACATGAAAAATACTACTTCCCTGGAGCTTTTTGTTTATAAGGGATCCGCTGTTTTAGACAATTTATTAAGTGACTGATCTCTTATAAGTGCTATCACATTTTGGAATGTTACAAAGCCTCCAATGAAGATGGGCTATATATACATAATATTTTAATATAAATGTTATTAAATATAAATATATATTTAATATATAAATATATATTTAATATTTTCAGGATTCTTGTTCAAACAACCCAGAGAGCAGTTTTCTTCAGAAATATTAGGATGATTAAGGAAACAGATTTGCCCTTAAAACCTCATTTTCCTATATCCCCACTCCCATTTCCTACTGTGGCAGAGCAAATGGCTCATTGGAATGCTGATCCTTATTTTTCCCAGGAACCTCCCTAGATGGTCTCCATTTCCATCACAGAATTTTTTAGTGGAATGTGTTTAAGCTGGGTTGTCTTACTGACAAGTTCAGTGATAAAACAATAATTCTACTAATATTTTTGCAACACTGGCAACAAGTAAATTCTAGATGAAAAACCCTTTAAGAATAAAATATTAAAGAGATAAGAATATTCTAAGGTGTGTTAACAGTTTGTGTTTAACGACCTCAAATAACCAAAGATATTTTCAGTGCATATTAAAATCTTAGTATATTCTTATCTCTTTAATTTAAATTTCTGTTTGCTAAAAAGGTTTCTCATCCAGAATTTATTTGTGATCCTCCTGCTTCAGTCTGCCTAAGTGCTGGGATTACAGGGATGCACTACCACACCCAATGGCCTTTCCATTTTACATCAATTCTTTACTTCCCATTATGTCCCAAATAAATAAGTCCTAAAATTTCCTAAACAGTGAGCTTCAATTATTGAGTCCATTATGTACAAAGTAAACATTGATTTTAATTTCTGTTGGAACAAAGACATTTTCACTAGAGTGCCTGGAATATTCAGAAAAAGATTCCAAAACTCTTCTTTGGTCCATTAATCATGTTTGATTCTCTTTGTCAGGGGTTCCTCCTTGTAATGGGAAATAATCTGAATCAAAATGGAACAGTTAATGAAAAGGAAGAACAGGCTAGCTAACCAAATAAACAGAAAGGTGTTCTTTCCTTGAAACTCAAGCACATACGCAGGTGCCAGCCATAGGGCTTGTCCTATAAACCATAACATTAGGAGGACGACTGCTCTTTTCCAAGACATTCTCACCAGCGGCATGACAAGGGGGAGGAGGCAGAGGTACCAAAGAAAGTACTGGGAGGTGCAGACTTTGTTGAAAGTCACAAAAATGGCCGTATGAAGAAAACAACAAAAGACAAGGTCTCTGTAATAGGCAAAGGACACTGCTAAAAGCAAGATAAACTGTGGCAAGAATGCAGCGATTCCCACAGGAAAACTCCACTCGCTCTCCGCAGTCAAATACAGCATATAGAAGTACGGAGAAAAGTTGTGCCGGATATCCCGCCTAGTCAGGTGATAAAGGTAAGTGTGCTCCACAAATTCCCAACCATATTGAAGGAAAAAACCAAAGCTCAGCGCAAAAAATGTGAAGCCAGCAACTGCTGCAAAGATCAGTACAGCCCGACTACACAGCCTCTTCAAGAATGCGTAGGCACGAGCCCAGAAAGAAAGCCGGGACGGACAGCGTTCTTCGTCATTGTCGCGTTCGGGAAGCAAATGGAGAGCAATGGGAAGAACGTAGGTCACCGGATATATCTTCATGTGCACCGCGAACGCGTAGAACACGGCGGCACACGCGATGAGTCGTTTCTCTATCAAGTACAGGGTCATAAGCACCAGGGAGGCGACAATGGAGTCCGCGTTGCCTCGGCTGGACACTGCCATGGGCAAAGGGTTGAGAAGCCAAAAAACACAGTAGCCACAAGCCTGGCGCTGACCCAGTCCCTTGAGAAGCAGCAGGCGGTATAAGAGGAAAGCGGTGAGGAGGTCGCAGCTGATGAACAGAAACTTTCCGAACAGCTCGGTGAGGCAGACGTTGGGAGTGAGGAGCCAAGCCAGCAGCGGGGTGTAACGATAGGTCGCCCTCAGGTAAGGGGAGCGGCCCTGAGTGACGAAACGCGCGGCGTCCGTGAAGACGTGGTAATCGATGTCCGTGTACCTCAAGTGCAAGGTCCGGTCCTGGAGGACCCCATAGAACACAAGGACGACTCGGGCAAGAAAGGCTACCGCGAATACCCGGGCAGGGTGCACCCGCAGGCTCGGGAACCATGCTCCCCAGTGACAGGTGGAGCTCATGACCTGACAGTGGGACGGCTGCTCCGCCCCAGCGCTAAACTGGGGGTCTCTAAAGCTCGCCACAGTTCCTCGCCTCAGGTGGCGGGCACTCTTCCCGCCGGGTAAGGCGCCATGCGGAGGAAAAAAAAAAAAACCAAAAAAAACAACTACCGGACTCTCACTTCCGGTATGGAACCCCGCCCCTATACTTCCGTTCTTTAGACCCACTCAAGTTTCGCCGTCGGGCCCCCGGAAGAATTGTTTTCCTTTGGATTGGCTGTTCGCTTCGGCGTTCCTTCGGAGGAGGCGGGATTTCCAGTTTCTAAGTCGTGTGATATTCCCTGCCAGAAAACCGGTAACAGACAGCGAGCCGCGAGATGCTAACTGTATTTCTTATCCCTAGGCTGGAAACTCGAGGGTGAAAAATGTAGGAGTGAAAAGAAAATGACGAATTTAGTTCTAATGCTTTATCGCAAGGGCTCTCCCTTTGACATTTATGAGGACTCTTAGGCTCTTAGGACTGCCTGGGGTGAGTGGAAGGAGACCTAGCCTGTGCGTGTCCTGGGCAATATTTGGGGCATAGTGAGTTTTAAAATTCAGATTTAAGAGAGCGGCTTTTCCACCTGCCAGCCCTAGGTGGAGAAAATGAGACAGAAGACTGGGAAAGTGCAGAGTTCCGAGCTGTTTAAGCCCCTTAGGGTTCAGTACCTTGCTCTTTCATGTTCCTTCCGAAAACGTTGTCGCCCCTTCTCGGGTCCCCTTGGCGAACACCTTCTCACCCATTTAAGCTTTCGCTCAAATGTCAAGCATATTGTGGCCCAGCCCCCTTCCTCGTCACGCAGAATAATTTAGGTGCCAGACCTTTCTGCTGAAATGGGTCTCAAGGGCTCTGTCTAGCTCCAGAAAATCATTCGCCGTGCCCGGCTACGTGGAAGTCCTGTCCGATATCTGTCAGCTAAGTGCTTCAAAACTAAACAGTCATTTCCTTATTATAGCATTTGTGTCACTGCTAGTAATAAGTGGTTATATTTGTTCTTCTCTCCTGACTTTCCATGAGGACTTTTGAGTTCCTTGAGAAGAGAGATTACCATGTTCTTTTCTATACCTGAGCTTCTAACGCAGCACCATACTTACCTTAGCCACTCATTTAATTGATTTGGATGTTGTTGGATGTTGTTCCTGTCAAAATACTTGTAGAATGGCAACCCCAAAGTGCTTTCAACTCCCCCTTTCTTTCCCTTTCATGCATCCTTGGTTATGTGTGAGTCCTGCCCTTCCCCCATCCCAATCAAACCCTCCTTCCATGAGTTTCTCACTAAGGTCTCCGATCCCTTAGCTCTTTGTACTTATTCTATATTGCAGGGTTTGATACTTTATGTTACGTTATATTAATAATTTTTTCAATGAGGTGGGATTTTTGAGGACAGAAATTATATGTGTTCCTTAATTAACTTCTCAAGTCTTGATAAATTATCACGATCTTAAGTACATGGTAAATGTTTAGTAAATTTCATCTGACTTGGTTGTACAAATTGAGCCTGCTTCCTATGGGAATATTTCTATCCTAGCTTTAAAAAAAAAAAAAAAAAAAGGTGACTCCAACCAGTCTGAACAAGAGCCCTGTAAGTTTTAAAAGTACCATATTCCTGTCTTTAGAAATGACCAAAATCAGGGCAATAGATAGTAGTTTTCAAAGTTACATAGCCAGCCAGTGTCAAAGGTCAAACCAGGTCTTTCTGAACCAGGGGACCTTAATTACTATGTAGCTGATTTTCAAATAAAATACTAATTATTGGCAGTATAATGCAAGATTGACTTCCGAGGGCCAGCTCGAAGGCCCATTTGTAAGATCCCCCGAGAGCCAACTACTCCAGAGATCTGCTCATTTGACCTGTTGAGTATATCACAGTCTATGTATTACACTGTTGATAATTTTCATTGCTTCTCCCAATCCTGTGGTTCTTTCTCCACAAAGATTACTACATAGCCACGGGATGAGGAGTACCAGGAGGCTGTACCTCTCACCGGAAGCTGTCCCATATGCCTCTGCCGCTGCTTGGATAACCTCAAGAGCAACATTCAGTTATGTCACATGGTTGATAACTGTCATGTAGCTGCCCAGAAGACAGTAAGGGAACCTTTTGTGAGAGGCATAGTGAGGATCTCGTCTCGTTCTGTGAAGAGGACCTGGGGATGCTCTGTTGCCATCGCAGGGTCTCTGTCACCATGGCATCACTACCTAAGACCCATTGATCACCCTGCACCCAGTAACAGGGACAACATAGGTCCTACGTTAAGGGCTGAAGAAGCAAGTGGACGATGCCAAAATGGAGGAGTTTGTAAATGAAAAAGAAGCAAATGGACAATGCTGAAATGAAGTTTGTAAATGAAAAAGAAATTTCCAAGTTAAATTGAAATTGAAGAAGGAAAATTGGAGGGAGGAATTATACTCTGAATTTGAAAAATGCAAGCATTGCTTGTGAAAGGAATAAGTTGCAATGCAGGCCAAGCTGCTTATTGAAGAGGCAAAAAATCAGAGTGAAAGCCAAATTGCAGGCTACATAAGCACATTTTGGAAATTTGTAATGTGAAAGAAGAGGGAAGTGTTCACAAACAGATACAGATTTGCTGAGAGGGATTTGAACATTCATAGCAGGGATAAAGGCATAAACCTCCTCAGAATTTTTTTCATGTAGACTAAAGGAGAGTTGCCTCCTCACTCCACGTTATTTTGATGTGCAAAAAAAATTGATAAGCACATCTCAGGTAGATTTGACAGTAAATCCTCAGACTGTCTCTCCTAATCTTAGGATCTCAATAAATGGGGAAAATGTGACACTTAGGATGAAGAATTCAGCCTTTTTTTCCCTATTCACCTATTTCTCATGCAGCTGCCCCAAGTTTTGAGTACTTTGAAAATGGGAGATATTTTGGCAAGTAGAAGTAAGAGCCACAAATTAATGGTGCTTAGGTGTGTTAATGCATCTTTCTCCAGAAAAAAAACTTAAGTCACTTTGTCCTTGAAATGGGTCCTGGCAAACTGATCCAGCCACACATCTATGGGATAAAGCAAAAGTCAGGTAACTTGGCATTTTTCCAGAATAGGAGTTAGGAGAGGTTTCATTTTATTATTTGAAAAGCAGGTCGTATTTTTGTGACTTTCCTGATAATTTTACAGAAAGGCTGACAGCTTTCCTGTCTGTTAATGTTCTTCAGAGTCTCTTAATCAGTATTGTCGAAAAGGAATGATGAACTGCCTGGGGGACCGTTTTCTGTCTGGTTCAGTTTTCTCCCTCTGTTCTTGGAGCATACTCGTAATAAAGATCCCAATTCAGAAAAGATTAATTACAAATTCAAATTTCATTTTCTTCTCATTTATCTCTTGGTTGAATATGATAGTCTCTCTGTGACCCCCATCTCGGATTCATTCTTTTCCTCCAAGTTACAGATAAGTGAGCTTTAGCTCCAGAAGGTAGAGAATGTGGAAGGTAAACATCTGAGAATGAGCTGAGTGAGGGCTCTTCAGGCTTCGTTGGTTTAGGTAGTTGGTAGAAAGCCCCGAGCCAATCTGTCCCTCTGTTGCTGACCTTGCAGATAGGGAAGAGATACCCAGTTGCGGCAGATACGGAACAAAACAACTAATCCAAAGAAACAGCATGTCACTAAAGGAATAGAATGTAGGTATGAAGTCCTCTAAAACAACTGGGAAAGAGGAGTCCAACTCTAGTTACTAGTTTTTTTATTTTCTTAGAGATGGAGTCTCAAGGCTTGAGAATTGAGCTCACTATGTGGCCCAGGCTGGCCTTGGACTCCCAGCAATCCTCCTGCCTCAGCCTCCTGAGTACTGGGATACAGGCCTATGCCATCACACCCAGCTTCTAGTTACTGTTTTTTTAGGTGGGATAGAAACATCACAGGGCCTAGTGCCTCATATTGAACATTTTGCATTGGACTTAAGGGATTCTGTCTTCTTACAGCTCCCTGAAAGAGCTACATTTTGAAATGAACATTCAAATATTCAATTATTCATTACCTCTTGGACTGTTATTTATAATACTTTCTAGTCTCCCCTTTCACTATCTGCTCTTAGATTTCTGTCCCTTTGGAGCTAATGGCTAGGGAAAGCAAATGTGCATAGCTCATCCATTATATCCTTAGGTAAGAACTTGACCTTGGTAACTATGCTATATCTGCTTGCATTCCTCTCCTGTATTTGTTTTGTAGGCCAAGAGGTTTGTTCTCGGGCTTCCAGAAGAGGCCAGTGGGTGGCCAGCCAATCTTTAGCAGTATGCACAATCTGAATTCCTCTAAGGACGAGGCTCCAGTTGAAGGTATAGATCTCTCCCTTGGGTGAAATTCTCACCATGCTCCAGTAACTGTCCGTTTAAGTTTAAAGCTGGCAAAGGCCTTCTACCTTGCAAGTCCCTGGGTACATCACAATCTTTTGCTGATGCATTAAACCTGCCTACAATGAGGTAAATAATCCCTCCATGAAAACATGCTCCATTAGCTCTTTGAGTGTAATGCTTCCTCTCAGAGCTGTGGCTGATTCAACCACTTTTGTTTTTGCTAGCTGTTGTCGTGCTCTGTGATTTCTTTTGAGTTAATTCCTACTTCTTTCTATGCCCAATATCCTCACTTTAGACCAGATCATCAACAACTCAACTTAATAACATAAATCAAACTATACTGTACTCTTTGGCCATCGTCTTATCCTCAAATTTATAAATCTTTTGACTGGCTTAGTCTCTCCTGACTTGATTTTACTGCCAGATTAATATTAATAAATTGTGCTTTACTTAAATTCTCCTCTACTTGTCTTCAGTAGTTGTTAACTGCTCAAATAAGTAAATAAACTCTTTAGCCTGCAATTTAATCCCTTCATTGTCTAGCCTTATTTTTTCAACCTACTCATCTGCAAAGCCCTCTTCTGGGTTTACTAATTTTCTATTTAACAGCCCTGGGCATTCCTTCCTATGACTCTTTGCTCATGCTGTACTCTCTGCTAAGGATCCTATTTCTTTTCACTTACCTTGATATTGTTGGTTCTTCATGCTAAGTTCAATCCTCAACTCCTCTGAATTCCTCTTAGATCTTAACAAGTAGAAGTGGTCTCTCCCCAGAACTGTTCATTGTCTATACTATTTTGTTGTTGTTTCAGTTTTTTCTTTTCTTTTCTTTGAGACAGTCTCGCTTTGTAGTTCAGACTGGCCTTGAACTCACTATGTAGCCCAAGCCAGTCTCAAACTCGCAGCAGTCCTGCTTCTGCCTCCTGAGTGCTGGGATTACAGGCAGGTGCCACCACACCTGGCTGTCTATTCTATTTTTTTTAACACTTAATGATGTCACATCTTGTTAATTGTGTTCTTTAAATCTTAACAAGACAGACCAATACCACTTTGCATTAGCCATACTTTTTTTTTTAAAGTTTTTTGAGACAGGGTCTCACTTTGTAGTTCAAGTTGACCCTGAACTCAACTGTGCAGCCCAGGCAAGCCTTAAACTCACAGCCATCCTCCTGCCTCTTCCTCCCAAATGCTGGGGTTATAGGCATGCACCACCACACCTGGCTTTTCTTTCCTTCTTGACAGATACAGAGCACCACACATGCTAGGTACTCTGCAAGGTACTGAGCTGTGCTGGAGACCAAACATTTGACATGAATCCCATTCACATGACCCAGAACCTAATAAGCCATATAGACACCAGCTAAGTAAATTCACAAGTAATATAAAATGGCAGCTGTCATAAGTGGTGTAGCTTTCAGCAGGATTATTTCATCTATGGTGACCATAGAGTGAAGAAGGCTAGGGGTGGGCAGACAGTGGGAAGAGTCTCACAGAGGAAACAGAAGGCAGAAAGCCGTAAGACTACCCATCTCTCGATGACATGTGTCATACCATACTTCTTTGTTAGTCAAATAGTACCTTCCATGTGAGAGCAGCTCTAGGTTTGCCAACTTTTCTTATATCTTGTGTTGAATGTGTTCTAAACAGACCTCTTACCATGATACCACCTCTCATCTGTCCTTGTGAAGTATTTTCCTGGAAATCTTGCTCTTTTTAGAACATGTTGTTAATTCTGTACCTGGAACTAGCTTATGCTACTTGTTATAGCCCTCAGTTGTACTTGTTATATGCTAGTTATTTTATTTCTCTTCCTAATAAGTTTGTAGGAATAAAAACTTTAGGAGCTATTTTCTCTATTTCCTATGCTTCTGACACATCTGGAATGTTGCATAAATGTTGGAGATTTATTAATGGTCTTGGGTTTTTTTTCACCCTTCTACCACTGTCCTTCCATCTGTGAAGAATAAGTCGGTGACTATCAATCTGCTGCTTCTTAGAGAGTATTCAAGTCTTGATACTGACAACCAAGCCTTTCTCAGGCAAAGGTAGAAGATAAATCCATTTCTCTGTAATCTGGGGAAAGGAATGGTTAAAGGAAATGGCCTGTAGAGACTTGAGAATATGAGGAAAATGCACAACAAATCTACCTGGAAGGTAAATTGGGCCTATAGTCACTGGCCAAAAGGGATAGTCTCCAAGATCCGGAGAAAGTAGACTTCTCTGGATTAAGTTTAGTCAGCTTTGGTGCTCTTGGAATTTGACATTTTTAAAAAATATCTTCCTTAGAACTGTATTTGTATTCACTAAAGGATGCTAAAGTTAATAAATGGAGGTGCAGGAGGAATGAGTAGTGTCACTAGTGGAAAGTGAGAGAAAAGCAACAGAAGAGACCTGACTTCTTGACCAGGGGTCCTTCCAGCCAACCTGGATCCAATCTTCCTCTCTCTCAGGTAAGCCTGTTGATATGGTACAGGTCTTGACAGTAGTACTGGTTAAGATTTCTACAAAAGAAATCATGTAAAATTGTGTGAAAACCATAAATTCATCCATTTTTTTCTTTAGAAGTTTGCTCTGCTCAAACAGATAAACCAAAAATAACTCATACAACTCTTTTTGCCTAGGTAGGTTTGACTTGATTTTGTCTTTAATGCAATGAATGGAAAAACCATCCTGGAATGTTATCAGTAGAGTTGGCCTTTTGTGAACCTGGAGGCCCAGCTAACTTGGAAGCAGAGGTGGTGTGTTATTTTACAAATAAACAAGGGTAGACAGCATGGACCAAGGACCAAGGTAGCAGCCTTGGGGAATGTGCAGTGTCCTGGCTTGAAGCAGCCGTATGACAGGTTTCCTTTCTCTGCCCAGATTTCTTAGTGACCCTTGGATTGTCCCATTGGTTGGCTGGCACTGCATGAGATGGGAGCAGGTAATGAGGTGAAGCACAGTATAGGGATTCCAGCAGCCTCTCATGGACCTGCACCACCCCAGGACAGATAGATGGTGGCCCCCAGGCCTCATTTTCATAGAAGACCAGAAAAGCCTGAGTGCCCCTCATGTCAAATGCCAGGATTAGGAGTCTTCTGACTCACATGGCACCTGCTGTAGGCTGTCTGCAGCCCTGCAGAGAGCTGGGCTTCTGCCCTGAAAGGATCTTGGGCCCAACAGCTCTTTAGTTCTGGATTGGATCGTAGGGTTGAGGCTTCCCTGTAGGGCCTACCAAATACTGTTGTGTTTAGCTTCTCAGTTTCCTTCTGGGGCTGGAGCATTTCCTCCAAGCCCTGTAGAAGGAGAGAAAATATAGTGTACATCAAGAGAGGAAAACAGAAAAGTGCTTTTATTTTATTTATTTATTTAGGTGCTACAGTGGCAGGATGCTGCTGGGGGATGGGGACACACAGTATAAGTAGTAGTTGTCCCAGATTTCCATAGATAAATGTCTTCCTTCCCCATTTCTACCCAGCTCATCTCTTCCTGGTCCTATGAGTAGCACAGGTTCAACAGAAGCCTTGATAGATGCCTCCCTGTTTCTGAAAAGGAGCTTCCATCTCTCCTTTCCTACCATCAAAACTGAAATGCATGGCTGTCTCATTTCCACTTTCAAACCAGCATCATTGGTTGAAAGTCTGACAATCTGGATACTCTATGCCCACAACCAGGGCTAAATATCTGCCCCCTTTGCTCAGGTCTCTGAATGCTTCCTTTCTGTACATTCAGTATATTCGGGAATATATACATCTTTATACATATCTCTCTCTATATATTATCTCTGTTTTTCTCTTTAGATAAACCTCTTATATGTATCATCTTTATTCCACAAGCCTCCACCCATGTCTTGCTTGCCAGCCCAAGTAAGACTCAAGGGTTTCACTGATTCCACTGGGTCCCTGATCTCCTCCTTTCTCATACAATATGGTAGTGCTACCCACCAGTTGTATTGCCCACCTTCTGAAATCTCTCCTCTTCACATATGTCTATAGCGCTCTCCTGACATTCCACGTCTATAGTCCATTTCTCATCAAACTTTCAGACTTGACTGCTTACAGAGCTAGTCCTAAGTCTGAAAGGAAATTCCAAATCAGAGGAGACAGGCCTTGGTCCACAGAGCGAGGATTGGGGGTGGGACAGGTTGTTCCCTTGGGAGCAAGGTGTACATTGCAGAAGATGCCACATTTTATTAATAGGACAATATGATTTAAAGTGCAACTTAGAACAAAGCTTGAGATTGTAGAAGTTTTTTTTTTTCCTTAAAAAAAAAAAAGGTTAAATCAGAATTGTTCTCTTCTTACATTGTTATCTGAGAATCTGAAAAGCCTTGGGGGCCTAGAGTAGACAGCAGGGAAAAAGAAGAGAGTAATTCCTTCAGGAAAGAAGCAGCAGTGTGCAGAAGAAACCAGACAGAGGGAAAATTGCCAGCTGATAAGAAAAAGTACATACACACACACACACACACACACACACACACCCCGCAGTACATTTTATGCTAACACACTGAAAGAAATCAGGTAAGTCTACTGTTAAGTAAAGTTGAGAGTGCAGAAACTGGCTATTTGACTTCTGTGCTTTTAGATTTTCAAGATTTTCCTGGTTCTTGTTTTTATAAGACTTAAAGGGTAATGGAGGGGCCTACAGTGAGTGGAGACGGAAGGGTCTTCCTTTTCAGAGTACATTTAGTTGAGCTCAAGGAGAGATCAATGTAAGAGGACTGCACTGTTGAAGCTGGTCCAGTCTCAAAACTGTTAGTTTCTCTGCAAGGCTTTGCACATGGGTACATGTATACGTTCTGTAGAGGTGTGTACCTTGTAAAAATTGAGTCCACCTTAAAACTCATACGGAGATTCTGTGCTAAACCACTCTGTGTGGGTTCATTTCTACCCATGTGGGACCACAGAGTACTCATGGGATTTGGAGAAAATTCTGATGTCCCTATACCCTTCCTCAACTGCCATAGCAGTCCCCCACTAGAAACAAGCTGTGGCCTTAATCTTATCTCTTAAAGTATCTTTTAAACTTGCCCAAAAGTATTAGATGGCAGAGGACAATGAAAATGACACGGATTTTCATCACTGAATACAAAGTCTCAGGAAAGGCTGAGGGTGACCATGGTTATTCGATCAGGAGGGATAGTTTTCTCCCCTCCCAGCATTATCTAATGACATCGCTGGCACTTTTCAGAAGGGAACCAGGAGGTGTAACGAAATAGTGGCTGCCAGCCCAAACCTTAATGCAGGATCACAAATTCTGTACATCAGCCAGGAAATCTGAGAATGTACCAAACCTTCTTGGTGCATTGGCTTAACTTTTCTGAGAAGTCTGCACCCTGTAGATCTAATTCCAGTTACCCATTGATATTAAGAGAGGGAAGCCCTTATATTTTCTCTCCCTTTCTCTAAAAGAGGGGTCTATGCTGGGCAAGAATGAAAGAAGAGCCGTATATAGTGTGATCCATCTGGAATATCATTCTCAGTTCTTCCTTGGGCCCTAGACTCTAAACTGATTCAGGGGGACATACTGACTAGGGTTCTGTCATTCACAGAACACAGGGAAGCCAGTCTCCCCAGGGTCACCTGGAGAGTAGGTTTAAAGCTTTGGACAGCAGCTCAAAAACTGAAGTGTTCAGAGTCCAGAGTGGGTGCTGGTCTGGGGATTGTGAGTGCCTATGTGTTTCTTGGGTCCATCCCAGTTCTCTGAGAAGAGAAGCTAAAGCACTGTACCCTAGAGACTCCGTCTGAAAACTAGAAAGTGAGACGTGGTGCTGGCCAAGGGCCAGGGTATGGTCAGGAGTTCCCAGCAAAAATTAAATACACTCTGACAACCCTGGTTTCTTCCAACAGGGGTTGGTAATGACCCCAAAATAAAATGATTTTTCTCATACTTCTGAGGGTACAGGCCACAAAGCAAACATCAAAGGGAGTCTTGCCTTGGGGAGATTGCTTGTTGGAAACAAAGATGGAGGTGCCTCGAGCCTGCAGTCACCGAGCTTTCTGGTGGGGGGAGTCTATCCATCCAACCACATGGTCCTCTGAGTGTGAGTCTCCAAGCATGGCTGAGGCCTTCAAAGCCACATCAGCCTAATCTTCTCTTTCCTTCCCCCCATCCTGGCTTAAGGGAGTTGTGTGTGTAGGGTAGAAGCAGGGAAAGGTGAAAAGGGACAGTAGGAGGAAAAGTGGACCCCAGTCGGCCTATACTACTGGCAGGCCCCTGAGTTAAAGAAGGAGGAGTGGAGGATGGGTGCTTCTGGGGTTCTGCAGCAAACCCAGATAGTATCCTTTGCCCAGGGCATTGAAAGAGAAGAAGAGAACAGAGGGCTCGGGAGGTGGGCCAAGGCCATCAGACGTTGCTGATGCGCACACTGAGGGCACTGCCCTCCTTCTCTGCCTGCTCCCTTAATGACTCCTCCAACTTGAGCTTCTCAGGGTCCCCATAGCGAACAGTGCTATCATGAAGGCCACTAGGGGGGGCCACTTTCACAACTTGATCAAATAGACTGAAGTCTGCTATGTATTTGCCACTGGCTGAGAGGGAGATAGCAGGTGTGAACTCATAGCCCCAAAGGATTTCCTCCGGCAGGTAGGAAGTGCGCACCTGGCAGGTGGCACTGGTGGACTCCACTGTCCCACTTAGAATCAGCACCAGCTCAAAGTCCCCCTCCCCGCTGCGAAGAGGGAGATCTTTCAAGGGACTCGTCTCATCCACCACGTGGTAGAAAGTCAGGGGGAGGATGAGGAAGGGGCTGTCGGAGGCTGTGTCCACTTGGAAAGTCACGTTGACCTGGTTGAGCCGAATGTTCTCCCCTTCCTTGGTCTGGTGGGTCTGAAGGAGTTTGCCTGTCACCTGGCAGCCAATGAGGAGGCTCTTGCGCATATTGGCAACTCGGATCATAAGGCAAGGCTTGCCATTGTGAGAGGCAACAACAGCATGCTGGCTGAAACGGATGGTCTCAGCTCGCTTCTTAGGCCGGGCAATCTTGGCCAGGAAGGTACCGGTGATGAATATTTCCAGAATGGTGGTGAGCACCAGCTGGGCTATGAGGAGCACGATGGCCAGAGGACACTCCTCACTGATGTAGCGGAAGCCGTAGCCGATGGTGGTCTGGGACTCCAGGGAGAAGAGGAATGCTCCCGTGAGTGTGTGCACCTGCACCACACACGGGGTGTGGTTGGCAGGGGGACCCAGCTCCAGCAGGTCACCGTGGGCCACAGCTACCAGGTACCACACCACACCAAAGAGGAACCAGGTGCCCGCAAAGGTGGCCGAGAAGAGCAGAAGCTTGTAGCGCCACTGCATGTCAATGAACGTCGTCCATAGGTCCTTGAGGTAGAGGAAGCGCTTGTCAGCAATGTGCTCCATCCTCACATTGCTGCGACCGTCTTTGGTCAGGACTCGTCGCCGTCGGATCCCAGGGCCCATGATGGGCCGGCTCTCTGTCTGAGTGGTCTGACTGTAATAAACCTTGGCCACGGATGTCATCTAGAAGGAGCAAAACAGTATCAAAGAGGTTACTGCACAAATCCAGCCAACTCATAACCACCACCCACAATAAGGAGATATTAGCATCCATTCTGGGGCCCCTTGTTCTTTGACTAGCAAGTGGTTATTGAACATCTTCTATGTACCAGGCATTGTACAGGAGCTTGTAAGTCAAGAATAAAAATTCCAGCAGCCTTGCTCTGTAAGAGCACACATTTATGGAGGAAGGCACATGCTCAGCACATCTGTCATTTTGAAGAGAGGAGAGGCAGAGAGATCAAAGTAACCCATGGTTCATTGAAAGTAGGGGTGAGAATAGTGGAGGCTCTGTCGATCTCCATAAGATCAATTATGTGAAGGGATCTAACTCTGAAATAGGATGTTTCTCCATCCACATGAATATTACAAGGCAAGAAAAGGACTGAGGATTTAGCTCAGTGGCACCTGCCTTACAACCACAAGATCCTGAGTTCAATCCGCGGTACTGAAAAAAGGAAAAGAAAATATAAGACAAGAAGGATATTCCATTGAAATCTTTCCAAGTCAATCCTCTTACCATCCACACACATACTTTTAATTTCTCTATTTCTGTCCTAGACCTAAATAAATACCTGTTGACGATACTAAGGTATTTATCTGGCTGTAGAAATAGCAGAAGTTTCCCATTCTTCTACCCCATCAAATCATTCTGAAAGTACCCAGGCCATTTGTTTTATTATTAATATCATCATCAACATCATCATCATCATCATCATCATCTTTTTGCATCATCCAAGGAAATTAGGCCTTAGTTAGGGCCTAAAATGGTATTGGGAATAATGCAAACAGGACTTGAATAAATAGAAATAAGCAGCAGTGGAAGAGAAACAGCTTCCTGGAAGCACTGGGACTTTTTCACAAAAATTGGCAGATTTGCCAGATTATAGGGAGCAGAACTGTTGACAGTTCTCCTGTCTCCTCAAGTAGGAGCAAGAGGAGTGCGTATGTCTACACGGGCTCAAATTCGGGATTGCTATTTGCCCTGATAGTAGTAGAAAGTGGGACAAGGTATTGAAACAGGAGACGATTGACTTCACATGAGGTGCCTGGCACCCCTGCCCCGGGAGTGACTTGTACTTTTCCAGGAGAGAACATTTTAATCACTTGAGCCCTTGGACTGTGATGCGTAGATCTTCTCCAAAGGAACAGGGTGATATGGGAATTTGGCCCTTTCTGGAGATCAGAGAAGCCTGTCATATTCTCCACTTCAAAAGTATCTGAACCATTTTCATCTCATTCCTCACACTTTCTACCTCCCCTGTCTTTTTCTTTTCTTTTCTCTTCTTTTTTTTTTTTTTTTTGGTAGTTCAGGCTGGACTTCAGCTCACTATGTAGCCCAGGCCAGCCTCACACTCATAGCAATCCTCCTGCCTCTGCATCATGTGTGCTGGGATTACAGGCATGAGTCACCATGCTGGGCTTTGTGGTATGTGGTACTGCTTGCTGATGGGCATGAGTCTCCATCCCCGGCATTGTTGTATGTGGTTACCAGGAATTGAACTCAGGACTTCGTGCTTGCAAGGCAGATGCCAGAACCACTGAGCTAAATCCTTGATCCTCTCTCCCCTGTCTTGTACTGGCTTGCCACTGCAAAATTCTAAATTACAGGTTCAACCACTTCCATCCAGATAGGTATCAAGGGCTGGCGATTTAGCTCTATGGTTCCGGTGTTTACCCAGCAGGCACAAGATCCCAAGTTCAGTCCCCAGCATTAAATACCACAATGCCAGGCATGGTGACTCACACCCACCAGCAATCAGTACCACATACCACTATGTTGGGCATGGCGGCTAATGCCTGTGATCCCAGCACTCAGGAGGCGGAGGCAGGAGGATTGCTGTGAGTTCAAGACTATCCTGGCTACATAGTAAGTTCAGAGCTTGCTTGAACTATAAAATGAGACCCTGTCTTTTAAAAAAAGAATGAAAGAAAAGAAAAGAAAAGAGATAGGCAGTGAACTGAAAATCACCAGTGGATGGGAATTCCAAGAATGCTCAGAGCCAATCAGAATGGCCGTTTACCAGCCTGTGGGCCCCGTGGAACTCTTATTTATGGGGAGACTATTGTCCAGTAGACCTAAGTGCTGCTCTTTGCCTAGTGTCCTTGGTGACAGGAAGAAAAAGAAGCTTTTCAAGTCTGAAGTTTGAAGAATTCCTGTTTAAAGCCAAATAAAGCCTATTTAGTACTCAGTCGTGGCCATAGTAACAAATAACCACCACGGTGTGCTTGTGTGTACATACAAGACTGTCTGAGAGTTCACACAAAGGCATACTTTCTCATCTAATCCTCAAACTCTTGAAAAGTTGATATAAACTCTCTTAAGAAATTTTGAGGAATATTATAACACAGAGGAACTGCTGCAGGATTGAAGGTGAATGAACATAATTTTAATTTCAAGAAGAAAAAAATGTACATTTTACAAACTGTAGACAAACTGGCAAGATATTTATCCTAGACAAAATTCTTGAATAGGATAGGAGAAAAGGTTATCAATAAAATTTAGTATGAGGCTGGGGATATAGCTCAGTGGTGTTGCCTGCCTTACAAGTGCAGTGTTGTGAGTTCAATCCCTGGTACAGGGAAAAAAAAAAAAGAGAGAGAGAGATTTAGATTCAGTATGAGTTGATTAAGAACAAGTTATGTTTAAATGATTTTTTTTTTCTGGTACTGAGAATCAAGCTCAGAACCTTGTCCTTCTGAGATAGGTGTGGCCACATCATTTCTTTATGTGATAAGTTGACAAATCAGAGAAAAGCAGTAGATAACATATATATAATCTTCAGCAAGATTTTTTTTTTTCAGTACTAGGGATCAAACTCCTGACTCTGCTTACAAGGCGACCAGCAGCACCACTTAGTCAAATTCCCAACCCTCAATAAGACTTTTTACAAGATCTCTCATTATGCCTTTTGGGACAAGATGGAGAAAAGTGAACAGAATGGCAATCTAATTAGGTGACTTAAATTTTTTTTAGAACTCAGTGGCACTGACAAGTGAACCACGGAAGTCTAGAATTAATTTTCTCTTGATGTGCCAGAGAGCTTGATCTTTGCACTGACCTTATTCATTGTTCCTAACAAAATTTTATTAAAAGTTAGAGAACACTCTAGACATTAACTATGTGGATGAGAGGAAGTTGGAGGAATTGCCAATGCAAGAGCTAAATAGAATTGGGGCTCAAAAGGAGCTAGACGAATGGGCCATTTCCAACAAAAAGGATTAATGTTGATTTATCTATTTGGGTTCCAAAATATCCTAAAAGCAAGTTTGGGACTAGGAAGATGTCATTTAGCAAGCAGTACCGGAAAGACAAGAATGAAACATGTTAGTAGAAAATAAACTGATATGACTTATTCGTGAATTTTGATTGACCAAAGAAGCAATACCATCTAAGTTTAATCTACTCACCTCAGTTTACCCCACAACACCTGCAGTATCCAGGCTCTACTATCAATCATGATGTGAGTGGATTCAGGACCAGATCACATGAGAAAGGGTTAAAGGAAGTGTAGCTTTTAAGCAGAAGACGAGACAAACTGAAGGATGCAGTGGAAGTCTGAAAATATTTGGCTTGAGAAGGGCTGTCATGTGAATGAAAGTTTGCACTGGTTCTCCAGTGCCTCTCCAAGAGGAACATGCAGAGGCAGCAAATTCAAACTAAAGGACGAAAGATCCCAGAATGATAATACAGAGGGCTCTGTGACAATTAGGACAAGGCGAGAAGCTGCTGGAAAAGTGGAGAGTGCCCGGACCTTGAAGATATGCAGAGATGGCAGAGGAGATTCACCTTGGGATGGGGACAGGAGGGTCAGCTGCACTCCTGGGCATGGCGATGCCTCCTCCCCTCCCACCTCTGCCCGTGCACGTTCCGTACTGATGTTCAGAGATTCCTCATCAAAGTCCTACTTCTGTGTTAGCAGAAATTCTGCAGATCAGGGAGAATGGAAGCTCTGAGAGCCCATGGAAAGCCTTGCTCACCATTCTCAAAATAACACTATATTATTACCGCTCACTTTAAAGCTTCTAGAATGCGCACTTTGATCATCACACTTTGAGGTCGGCAGAAAGGTGTCATTATGCACTAAGGTTCAGAGAGTTTTGCGCCCAACTAAATTAGTGGTAGAGGCTCTTTTGGCTCCTTGTCCAGAATTTTTTAACTGTAGCAACCGTTTCTGTGGAGCTCAGTTTGATTGTCATGAGTCTCCTGCCCTTGAGAGTTACTTCCTGGTCCCTTGTAGGGGACCACAGATAAGACAGAGCCCAGGGCTTCTGAGCCCAGCGCCAAGGCTGTGGACTCGGAGAGACTGTGGCTATGGACTGGCCTCTGCTGTCTCTGGCTGTTATGTTCGCGACTACTGCCTGCTGTGCTGTTGCCAGCTGTTGTTTCTGCCACCTCCCACAACCAGGCGCTTTGTTCTTCCTGGTGGCCAGCGTCAGAGTGGATAAACAATCAGCGCGCGCCACCCCCAAGCTGGCCAGGCTGCTGGGGAAGGACCACAGGCCAAGATTCTTGAAGTGATCTGTTGTGGCCCACCCAACATATACAGCCTCTTTCCTCCAGAGGGCGCTATTTCCCCCAATTTCAGCCAAATACCCGGAGCCAGCATTTCTTTCTTTTTTTTTTAGGTTTTTTGAGACAGAGTGTAGCTTTGTAGTTCAGGCTGGCCCTGAGCTCAGCCTCCAGCTTACATCACAGCAATCCTCCTGCCTCTGCCTCCCGAGTGCTGGGATTACAGGCGTGAGCCACCACGCCCGGCACTGTGGTATGTGGTACTGGTTGCTGCTGGCGTGAGTCTCCACGCCCAGTATGGTATGTGGTTACCGGGGATCGAACCTGGGTCCTTGTGCTTGCAAGACAGGCGCCAGAACCACTGAGCTAAATCCCTGCGGGGCCAGCATTTCGAAGGACAAGACCAGCCTCTGAGCAGCGAATACACAAAAATAAGGACCTCGTCATCTTCCTCCTGTAAGGACAGAACTGATGATTCTTTCCCCCAAATGAAAAGCCAGCCATACCAGTGACATCCAGCATAGTCCTTCAGCAAATACCACGCCCACCTCCCGAGTGAGTCTGTCAGCTCCTGCTAGAGTAGACCTTCTTTACCTTCAAGCTCATTTATTTTACCTGACAGTCACTTATCTTCTAAATGAATAGATTTACCAGAGTGCAGAATTGCTCTCAAGTAAGGAAATGATTCATGACGTTCATGACTAAAATTAGCTAAGGCCTCCCACTGCTTTTAGCATAAGCTTTGAGCTTCCTAGCTCAAGATTTAAGGCCATTAGAGATGGTCTCTTCCTCCCCTGTGCCTTCCTCCTGATGATCTTCCACACAACCCTAGACCCTAGTTCCATCGGGTCCTTTCTACCTTTGGATCTACTTTTGCCAACCCCCAGGCTTACATGATGATCTCCTGTTTACCCTTCAAAGCCAATTCAAGCGTTAGAGATGCCCTTGGAAGGCTGCCCTACGCTCCAAGAAATAATTCCTCTTCTCTGGGTTCTCAGCCCACCCCACTTAGGCATGGGTTTACCGAGCGTGCTCTCGCACAAATCTCCATTTTATCACACTGTGGTGCTTTGAAATGTTTGTTTACAATTGTTTGCCATCTGTGAGCTCTTAATTTAAGGCCAGGACTATGCCTTGCATCTGCTTCCCCAGAACCAATGACAGTAGCTAAGAAAGACCAGTTGAAGGGATGACAAAAAGCCTGACCTGGACAGTCAGAAGATGAGGGAGGCCGCAGAGAAGATCCAGAGCCCATGGAGATGTCCAGGGGGAGCCATGGCACAGCAAGAGGGGACCCATCTTTACATGGGTGTGTCACTAATGCTGCAGAGGCTTCCACATCCTTTTTGGAGAGTGAGAAGAAGAAAACCCAGAGCACTTGTATAAGGCTTTGTCTGGATCAACTGCTCTTTTGCAGAGGGTAGTAAGAGAATGATCCTTGGGCCAGGGATTTAGCTCAGGGTTCTGGCACCTGCCTTGCAAGCACAAGGTTCCTAGTTCAGTCCCCATAACCACATACAACAATGCCAGACGTGGTGACTTATGCCAGCAGTCAGAACCACATACCACAGTACTGCTCAGCAGTACTCTCACCTGTAATCCCAGTACTCAGGAGGCAGAGGTAAGAGGATTGCTGTTAGTTTGTGGCTGGCCTGGGCTACAAAGTGATTTCAGAGCCAGTCTGAACTACAAAGCGAGACCCTGTCTCAAAGAAAATTTTAAAAAGACCATAATCTCATTTTATGAATGAGGAAACTAAGGCTCACCAAGATCCTGTGACTTGGAAGTTGTAGAACTAAACTCGTGTTCAAGTCCTCCGTGTCCAAAACTCAGCCACTTCCCATCACATTGTAACTCTCTCAGCTCCTTCTCCAGCTCAAAAAATAAAACGATAAAACCAACTACTTAATATCTCATTATTTATCAAAGACAGTCAAAGAGAGGGCAAACTGGTTGGGCATTCTGTGACCTACTTCTTCTTCTTGGGACCAGGGTTGTGGAGACAGGATCTCCCCATGTAGATTAGCCTGGTCTAGAACTTGAGTTGATTCTCCTGCTTCAGCCTCTGAAGTGCTTGGATTACACATGTGCAGTGCAACACCCAGCTCTGTGATCTACTTCTAACCCTCTTTTCCACCTTCTTCCCTGCTTCTCCTCTCCCTCGGCTCACTGTAGTCAAACCAGTGTCTCTTCGTTCCCTGCTGTGCTCACAGGCTTCCCTGCCCTCAAGGATCATCCATGCTCTCTTTTCTTCCTGGCCTCCTGAGCTCAGTTCAGTGACCTTCCATCAAGTCTTCTCTGATCCTGCTTTTTTCCAAGTTCACACACAGGTATGTCTATGCACAGCAACACTCTTGATGGCACATCATTTGTCTTCTAACAAAAAAAAGCTCATTGAAAGAAAAGTCTAGGCATGATGTATCTTGGTTAGCACAGTGCATCAATTAGCACAGTGCTCATGTACTAAGTGCTCAGGACATATTTTATGAATGGATTAATGAGTAGAAAGGAGCTCCTAACCTGCTGTAATCATACAGGTCAGTCTAAGAACCAGAAAGGACTCTGTCTTCACAGTGGGGCTGAGAGCGTATGGGGTCTTGTCCTCGGTAGTGTGGATAGAACTTCACTCTGGCTGAGGGCCTTTGGGGCTTTTGTGTTCCCCCTGTCTGGCGTGTGTCTTCTCTTGTGATGTTTGCTTTTGTTCCTTGCACACGTGGAAGTCAGAGATGACTAATTAGAAACAATAACAGATATGCAAACAAACCAAACACTCTCATCCAGAATGGAGTCGCCTGCCCTGTGTAACTGAAGTTTGTTTTGTTCCCATTTATTTATACACTATTTTTTTTTTGAGACAAGGTCTTGCTTTGTAATTCAGGCTGGCCCTGAGCTCACTATGTAGCCCAGGTGAGCCTCAAACTCAGCAATCCTCCTGCCTCTGCCTCCCAAGTGCTGGGATTACATGCATGAGCCACTATGCCCTACATTGTGGTATGTGGTACTGATTGCCAGTGGGGATGAGTCACCATGTCCAACATTGTTGTATGTGGTTACTGGGGATTGAATCCAGGTCCTTGCACTTGCAAGGCAGGTGCTGGAACCACTGGGCTAAATCCCTGGCCCACATTAACTTTTTTAAAGCACCTACTGGATACCAGGTCCTGTAATTGTAAAAATGGGTCAGAAATAGATTCTGTCATTAAAAACCTTAACGTTGGATAAAGAAGGCAGCAATTAATCGAGCAGGAGGTTGTAAGTGCCATAGGAAATGTCTTCTTGAAGTGTGAGGGGAGTTTGTAGTGGGAAAAGGGACCCTCAGTCTGAGGGACCAGGGCTGGGGAGATAACGAATGTGCACAGACTGTTATGTGCGATGTGCTAACTTTCAGTCTTCCATTCTTCTGACAGTCCTATAAAAATGTGATTCCAGCCGGGCGTGGTGGCTCACGCCTGTAATCCCAGCACTCGGGAGGCAGAGGCAGGAGGATTGTGATGTGAGTTTGAGGCTGAGCTAAGGCCAGCCTGAACCACAAAGCGAGACCCTGTCTCAAAAAACCTAAAAAAAAAAAAAAAAAAAAAAAAAATGTGATTCCACTCAGAACAGGAAACATAGTTAGAGGGCAACAATCAAGACTCGAGCTTTTTCTTCTATAACCAGATGCCTAATTCGAGGAAGACTCCATAGAGAAAGAAGTCCCTGGGCCTGAGCCTGTAGGATAGGCAAGAGTTGACCCAGAGAGATTGGATTTGGAGAGGAGGCTCTCCAAAAGAAGGTCCTTCTAATGAAAGGGGAACGTGAGCTAAAAAATGTAACATTGAGGAGATCCAGGGCCAGCCAGGAAGTAAGAAGGCATTTGTTTGAGTTGAAATGAAGGGAAGATCTTAACAGGACAAACTGGAGGAAGCGATATTCTCTGATCCTACAATATTCTCATGCTAGTTGGGCATGGTTGGCTCACGCCTGAAATCTGAGCTCTTGGGAGGCTGAAGAAGGAGGATCAAGACCAGCCGAGGCTACACAGTGAGTTCAAGACCAGCCTGAACTACATAGCGCTAGACTTTGTCTCAGAAAACTACACATACACACACACACACACACACACACAGTCTGTCTTATGCTTTCAAGGTTGGGCAGCCAGAACGGAGGCCATCAGCTGCAGCCGTGGCATGGAATGGAGGGTGTGGCTCCTCCACGTGCTGGAAGCACAGCCCTGGCCTCTTCTGCGTGGCGCTTGAGCTTGCTGTTCATCCTTTCCCAGAACCACTGTCCTTCTGGTTTTTCCATGAGGAGTTCTCTTCAGAATGTTCGTTCCGGAACACTACCTTGTGCTGAGCATCTACTCCAGACCCGCAGTCACCTCCCGTCTCATCTTTGCAGCCGCTCCATAAAGCGAGTCTTGTGATCGTCACAATTACTGCTTAGGAAACTGAGAGGCAGAGAGTCCAGTGATTTCTAAAGAGCTAGGGTTTCTATCCGGTTCCCACTGGGCTCCGAAGTCCTTTTCTCAGTAGCTTCAGATTAATCCTCTAGTGAGTTTGCCTTCATTGCTAAAACCTCACACTCTGTACCATGAGGGGTGCCAGCCAGGAGCCAGGCTGGTGGGTAGAGACTCTAGCAGTGGTGCCCAGGGTGCCTGTGGCCGTGGGAGTCAGTTCCCTTCTACTGTGATGGCATCTTCTACCTGCACATGGCATGTCTTCACCCTCTGTCCTACTCCTACGCACTCTGTCTATGAGCTAATCCATTCTAAAATGTGGTAACTGTTTAAATTTTAAATGTGTATCACAGTAAAAGATGAGTTCTCATTCGCCCCCTCCAACACTCCCCTCTTTGGGCACATTTATCCCGTTGCTCTTGTCATTTGCAAAAGCACTTCTGGAAGCCCACCTTCATGCATGTCTTTGTGAGATGTGACTAAAAATGTGCTGCTGCTGAGTGCCGTCCAGTGGAAAAGCAGCTCATGAACACAGTACCGCACATCCTCATCCATTTACTCACTAGAGTAGACACCAAGCAAATGTCAGCTCTTCCCTCAAGTCAAAATAACTGTGAAAGGTACCTTTGTTTACCTCAGTCCCAGGACACAGAGGCAGCCACAAAAGAGCAATCAAAGAGAATCTCAAGAGAGGACTTGCGGAACTGCTTTGGAAAGTGAGGGCCATGATGGGATACGTGTGTTGGAAGGGAGGGGAAGTATCTTGAGGAACGTTAAAGACTATGTGTCTTCCACTGTCATACATTCTTCCCACTTTTATCACACCTCCTACTTTAGGTTGTAAGGTATTCATTCCTGAGCCAATCACTGTTGGGTCTAGGTAAATGGCTCAGGACAGAAATGGGATTACAGTGCCAGCTCACAGGGGCTCTGCCTGCCATACTACACTGCTGTGTTAGGAAAGCCCTGCTCCAGGTGGTGGGATTTTGAGCCACCAGTTTCAGCACTGGTGAGACAGGACTGGCTCCCAAATCATATTCACCTGAGACAACGGAGCTAAGGCTGTCCCCACACATAGTACTGTGGAGGTGGAGTGACAGAATCAGGCACTGGGATGGGTTATCCTCTCTGTCTTGTTTTGTTTTGGTTTTTGAGATGGGGTCTTGCCATGTAATTCAGGCTGGCCTTGAACTGGCTATTAGCCCAGGCTGACCTTGAATTTCCAGAGATCCTCCTGTGTCAGCTCCCCAGGTGCTGGGATTACAAGTGTGTACCACAATGCCCAGCTAGGATGGGTAAGACTCTGCCCAGAAACAAGAAGCAGTAGTGCTTGATAGAAAGTGCCCTGGGCTGAGAAGCAAGACACTCAGGAGCCAGTCACAATTCTGCCGGGGACTTGCTATAAACTGGGGGCAATCTCTAACTCTCTGGATGTTCATTTCTTTTCTTGTGGACAAAGACTGTATCCATTCCTTACTTCTCCAATGAGAGCAGAAGTCCCTGTGGCAGGAGGATCTCAGAGGCACAAGATTCAGGCTAGCATATTTCTCTCCCATATTCATATAAAAGATTTTGAGGGAAAATATCTTAATATCACACAAGCAGCACATAGTGAAGTACAGTGCAACATTTGCATTTCATAAGAAAAAAAGCCAGGTGTTAAGGATGGGTTGTGTGTGGCTCCTTCGCTCTGGGCTCAAGTCCCCTCTCCTCTGCCATTCCCTGGGTAGGTCAGCATGGAGGGGGTGTTACAAGACACCTAAGGCCATCACCCACATTAACTTTCCCTGTCCAGCCCAAACTTCCTTCCCATGGCCTTGGTAGAAAAAAAAAAAAAAAAAAAAAAAAAACACTATTCAGCAACCCCCCCCCCACACACACACACTGCATTATCTCTTCTCTGGATACTAAGTCTCACTTGAATAGTGATCTTAGAGACTTCCAGAAGGAGCCCTGGAGACTGAAAAGAAGCATTCCTGGGCCTCCAAGTGCTCTTAATGAGCAAAAGGGGAAGAGAGGAGAAAGGAGAGGGGTCTAAGAGGAAGGGCAGGAAGAAAAGCTCTGTGGGGATTATGTAAGCCCTCAAAGTTGAAGAAGAATGGAGAGGAGTGTAGGGTTCTTTTCAGACTTAATGTCTTGATTCATTAACCTCCTTCTTGTCTTGCCCCAAGGAAAACAAACAAATAGAAATGGCGCCAAATGCACACAAATCTTAAGGTGGGGAAAAAAGGGCGCTATGTGTGTTCAGGGGCCTGACTTTCCAGCTGAGTCATTCTGCTTCATCTCCCACCCTGAGTCTCCTTTCCCTGGCCCCCCCTGTCCTCTAGCCCCTGCCTGCCCCAAAGCCCTGGCCCAGGGAAGAATAGGCTTTTCTTCCCTTGTGTCAACGTTTGGAAAGTTCACATAGTTTGATCAAAAGAAAGGATAAAAGCCTTCAAAGCATTTCCTAGGAGCCTGTGACCTCTGCCTGGCCCTTCTGACCCCCCTGTGTGTTTTCCAGTCAAGAGAGGGAGGGCCAAAGGGATGGGCGCCATGTCAGATGTTCACCTCGGTGTAGACAACACCGCGGCCTGTCAGTGTGAGCTGACTGGGACCATGGCCCCTGCCTCTATTTCAGTCCCAAGGCAGTGTGGCTTCTGTCCCCTGCAGGAAAGGAGCCAATCTTTCTGCAGAGAACTTTCCAGAGGGTTCATCCCAGGGGCCCCCTCCATCCTGGCCAGAGAGGAGGATGACTTCTGGGCACACTGCTTCTTCGTGCACCTGCTCTTCCGACCTCCCCACCACCCCCAGAACACTTCCTCCCTGAATCATAACCGGCCACGGTGTCTGCTCCTAACTGTCGTCTGGGACTACAGGGCTGCACATCCTGGGCTCTGCAGGGAGCTGGTTCTTTGTGAGGAGCTTGGCACTGTGCAGAGTTCAACTGAGGACAGAGGCTGGGCCACTGCCTCCTCCACCCGGCCCCAGCCATCCCGAGCTCCTCCCAGATGGGCCCATCCGGGTCCTCACCTCAGGGGAACATCTTCCAGAGATGCTACTAACTCCGTTATCAGTGCTACACTCAATTGGAAGCAGCGGTGTGTGTGGTCTGGGAGTAACCTCTGTTGTTACTGCACTGTTACTATGAATTGACCGTTACCAGTAAGACCAGAGGTACTGAAAGTGCCAGAGGATGAGAAAGAAAATCTGAGGATTAGGGCTGGTTAGGGAGAAACAGGCAGTAAGCAGCACCCTCATCCAGGACCCCTCCTTCCTTGTCAGCTCTCCCCTGCATCTCCAGTCAGCCCCGGCCAGGCCCCCCAGAGTTCTCCATGGTGGGACTCCACGTCCACCTTCTTCACACACCTATTGAGCGAATCGAACTAATTGAGATATTAGAAATATTCTTCCAGACAAAGTCTCCCTCGGGAAAGTTCGTCTGCACTCCAGTCTGCGGAATTTCCAGCAGAAGGGGCAGGCAGGGCTACTGATGCATGGTGGAGAGGTCAGTGAGAACTCCCACAAATCTCCCATACCACCAGCTACCTGCCTCTCTCCACCGGTGCTGTTTACCTCCCCACCGCCAGGGGGCAGCGCTTTCCAGTACCAAGGGCTGCCTTTGCTTCAGCAGCCCGCTCTGTTAGACTTTCTCACCGCCCCTGCCAACACCCGAGCTCACTCTTCACTATTAGATGGAAACCACATGAAAATGCCAAATAAAGATAAATGGGATCCAGGCATGGTGGTGCATGCCTGTAATCCCAGCACATGGGAAGCTGAAGCAAGAGCATCACCATAAATTCAAGGCCAGCCTAGGGTGTATAGTGATTCAGTTCCTGGCTGAACTAAGTGAGACCATGTCTCAAAACAAACAAACAAATAGGTCTTAGGGCTGGGAGTTTATGTCAGTAGAAGAACAGGTGCATGGTATGGGCAAAGGCCCTTAGTTCAATTGGCAGCACCACAAAAATAAATAAACACACAGGTCTCATATTGGTCATATCAAAAGGTTTGAGCTATTACTATCACCAAGGATTTAGTTCCGTGATTCCATGCCCACCTCACAAGCACAGGGTCCTGAGTTCAATCCCTGGTACTTCAACAAAAAATTAAAATGGTAAAACAACCGTTTGCAAAATATATGGCTTTGCAGTCTACAATGCCCTTGTCAGATTCAAAATAATTCCACTCGCTCCCTACAACCACATGGGTCACAGTTAAAAGCAACAGGAAACTCTCTCTGAAGTCACAGCTGACCTTCTGGTCATTCAGTCAAGCGCATTTTTGTCAGTCTTCAACTGCCATCTTCAGTTCACTTCACTCTGGAACACCTGCTCAAGTGCGCCCTCTACCGGAAACATTCCCACTTTAACGCGTTCGAACCCAGGTCCTCTCTCCTGTGTCCTTCCTAGTTCACACGCTTAAAATCCATCCAGTGCGCAACTTAGAAACATCTGATTTCTGCTCCTCTTCCCAGCGGGTCACTAGTCTTATCAATTCCGCCTTTGGGCATCTCTCCATATCCTTTGCGGCTGCCCTAGTTCAGCCTCGGATTTTCTTTCACTGAAAATGTTTTGAAATCTCCTGGCCCTGCTGCCCCCAGCTCGCCTCCCTCCTGCCCGACCCCCGGGCTGCCACTGTCCTTTTGGACACAACATCCGGGTCCCATCACTGTGCTCCCCTCCGGAGTCCTTTCACAGGCTCCAACAGCACAGCTCGTAGTCCCCTCGCGCATCCCTGTGTCTTTGCCCCTGAAGCCCTCTCTACCTGGAATCTATCTCCTGAACCACCCCCACAAAGGTTCTCCCAGGACCCATTTTTTTATACCTCTCAAGAGACTGTGAGCTTCATCAAGACATGGACCATATCTGTCATCTTTTAAGGATAGTACCTTTGAACGTAATCTGATTGATACAGAAGGTCCAAGACTTGACTCTGGACTGGGGAGTTTATCATCACTGTACCCAGCATACACCTTTCATTTATAACTACGTTTTTTCTGACTGTGCTCCAGAATCTACCTTCACATGGTCACCCACAGAGCCTTTCCCAGTCAAATGGAGTCAGCCCAACAGGTGACACCTCCTTGTGATCCTCGTTGGCCTTGGTCACAGCCAATGTCCTTATCTATCCTTAGCCACTTCTTGGGTCCTGCTCTGGGCCGTTCCCTAGTGTGGGAACTTCAGCCCATCTCTTCATCTCTCGGGGGTTCAGTTTCCTTACCTAAGGAGGCAGTACAACTGCATCGTGTGGCCAGGAGAAGGTGAGTTAAGGAAAGCATGTGACATCGGTCAGGTCCTTCTACAAATGAGGATATTATTATTATCTTCCTCTGCAACTGAGAGAGAACTCTGCTGATGGGAGACATTACGGCCCAGCAAGGCCGGATCATTTGCTGACATTTATTTCATGGCAAACTAGAACCTGTTTCCAACTCGTGGGGACTCCTCTCTCATGTCGCTTCTCCACACAACAACGGCTCGATGATGCTATTAATTCACTGCCTCATTTCTGTGTTCTCTCAAGCAATAATGATTTGTGAGGTAGGATTTACAACAGCCCAGAATTTCAGCAGTGTTCCAGCTCACTACTCCTCACTGCACTTTCCTGTCATTCTCAAGACGGGACTTCCTCCCAGGCCCTTCCACTACTTAGAGTTGAGAAACATGCAACAAGTAAATCCTGCCACGTCCCTCAGCGTTTACCCTCCAGTTCCCAGTGTCTGCCCATTCCTTGTGCCCAAACTCCGGGATGCCAAGGAGCTGGCAGCTCGTCAGGGCCGGGGACGGCCAGGCCTCAGAGTATCTGTCACTGAAGTCTGGAAAACGGGAAGGGCCCAAGCTGAGAGGACCTACTCTTCGGGGCTCCCAGGGTCCTGATGGAGACCTCGACTTCAGGGAAGGAAGGAAGACTGACAGAGTCCCTGTTGAAGACCTCTTCATCCACACGTTCTCATCTGCCGTCTTAAAGTCATGTTGGCTAGCTGGAGGGGAGGGCTTGCGCCTCGCTGGTGAGGACCCAAAGACGGCAGAGGAAGGGAGGCGAGGCAGAGTCACTCCTAAACGTGGAAGCGTCGCCCAATGGCGGTGCTCACAGGTGCCGATCGTCTTCCAGGAAGGAGCACCCCCTCTTTCCAAAGGGGAGAATCTGTTCTTTTCTTTTTCTTTACTGAGTTGATTAGTACATTTTAGGCATGCATTATAATCGCATTCATCATAGAGACTTTGTACTGGTACATGATATAAATTATTTTTCCCACTTCCCTGCCCTCTTTTCAACCTCTCTACCTTCCCTATACGCATAAGCTTTGTTTCCATTATTTCCTTTTTCCATCAAATTTTTTTCTTTTTCTTCTTTGCTTTCCCCTGCCCTCCCTCCCTAGTTCTCCTTCCCCTTTGAACATTTTCTTCCTATTTCACAATACATTTTGGATCTCATTCACACCTTGAGTTTCCAACACTATAGAAGGATACAAAAGAATTAAAAGCAACTTATGTATACCCATGTTTATAGCAGCACAGTTTGTAATAACTAAATCTTGGAAATAGCCCCACATCCCATCAACTGGTGAGTGGATCAATAAAATGTAGGTTTGTTTATATAAAATGGAGTACTATATAGCCATAAAGAAAGACAACGTTAAATGCATGCACCCTGAGACAATACTCATAAGTGAAGTGTCTCAAGTTTATCTTTCTTTCATGAATATACCCAGCTGGGAAATAGCAGGGTCAATTGGGACCTCCAATCGTAGTTTTTTTTGAGGATTTCCATAGTAGCTGCACCAGTCTACATTCCCATCAGCACTGGAGAAAGGTTCCTTTCTCCCCACATCCCTGCCAGCATTTGTTGTTAGTTGATCTCTTGATAGCAATCATTCTTTCTGGAGTTTCTCAACTGATTCTTACACTATATTTTTTCATCTTTTTCTCCTCCATGCCTGGCAATTCTAGACTTAAAAGGGCCCATGGCATTTCCATTCTACATTATTTTTTTCCCTTCAATCTCTTTGCAAAGCATGCATCATGCCTCACCTTTACCTTCTGCTTCACACTGAGCTTTTGGGCACTTGGGAGCACCGACTCAGTCCTCCCTTCAGCCTTCGCTCTAGACTGAAGCCATCTTTTCTCTCATGCTTACTCTAAGCTGCCCTCAGCCCCACGCATCAACACACTCCCTGCTCTCATGGTGAAGGTGGCCAGGTGGAGAAACTGAGGCCCCTAGTCCCTACACTGTGCTTAGCATGAGTTTCCAACACCAAAATCCAGAGTCTTCTGTGGGAGGCAGATTCCTCTTTCATGGTAAGAAACGCAGAAAAATGTCAGGCCTGGGCCGGAAATTGCTGCAGGGCCTGTCAGCACTGGACCGGAAGTTTCATCCTGGATCTACAGGGTGATCTCCATGCCTCCAATGTCCAGGTGAGCCAGGAGAAGAAAGGACCTCTCTTCCCCAGGCAGAGTGAGTTCTCCACCTCTTTCTGTCCCTCTCCTAGGCTTAGTGACATATTCAACTCAGTTTTAGTCTTCCTGTTATGTCAAATTTTATCTGCTGTTGCCTAAGCAATTTATTCTCATTTGCACCCCTGGAGAGAAGGGAACTTGTCGATACTTTGTCTGTCTAATTCCTACTCAGAGAACTAAGCCATGTTCTCCGACAGGGTCCCCTCAACTCCCTCTCCTTCTCAAAGCTACTGTTGCATTGTAGAGAACAACCTCTGACCTTCACATACAGAGGTCTAAGGGGGTTCATCATCACCCTGGGAGAAAGTAATTCTATCCCTTTCCCAGCTTTCTGTTCCTTATCGACACTCTTCACTTAAGACATGTAGACACTGACTAGACACAGAACCACACTGAGATGCTTTCTCTCAAAGCAACTAACTGCCCCAGTAAAGCAGGAAGAGATAGGTTATACTATGGGCAGCCCTCTTCTTCAACAGGGGACATTTGGAGGCAGAACTACCATGTCAGAATTAAGGGGCATAAGAGGTACCAAGGCCAATGGACAAGGTGGCTTATGCAAAATCCAATAACTAGAGGAGTGGGACATCTAGACAAGGAATAAGAATGCAATTCGAATGTACGGTCAGTGACTCGTGAACAGGAGCACTCCATAACACTTGCAAAGAAGCAAAACACTCCAACTTAGCTCTCCATCTACTGGAGTTTCCGCAGCTGTGACCCCACCCTCCCTGCCAGGACCCAATACACCATTGTCAGTCAGCCCTCAAGTCCCTGCGATCCCAGTGGGTTCTCCTTTGAGAGCACCTGCTCCAAGCTGCTAGAAGATTCTAGAAGATTTCCATATCAGATCAGTCAAAAAAACAAACACTCTACCTCCGATCCCTGCCCAGACAGAGGACATGAGCTGGACCGGTCAGAGATGGTCATCAGTGGAGATCTGTCTCCAACTCTACAGTCCAGCTAAAAAGACCCTGGTCAGTGGCAGCAGGGGGATTGGTGGGAAAGGTGGGAAATGGAAGGAGGTGGCCTCACACTGCCTGCAGGCAGTAGAAGGATCAGTATGAACATCCAAGGTGCTTTCCAGACCTCGAAGCCTGTTTAAAGTTCCCATACATACCTGGTGTTCTTCTCTCAGTGTCAATGGACCCCACACACTCATTTTTTTTCCCAAGGAAGGTGAGTAAATGATCAATTTTAGCCCTGTTAAAATCTTTTTGGGGTAAGGAATCATCCAAGTAGATAGTAAAATAAAATAAGAAAAACTAGAGGCAGAGACCCCTCTTCTAGTCCCAGCCTTACTGCCAAGTACCTGGATGTTGCACGTCACTTCATCACTTTGCAGAGCCTGGCTGGGAAACAGAGAGCTGGCCCCTCTGCCCAAGGGGCTGGGAGCGCAAAGGCCGGTCACGTGGGCCTGCGCTGTGCCAGAATGGGGGTCAGTCCTTCACTGCACCTCTGCAGGTGCTGGCCTCAGCTCTGGACCAGGGGTCCTGGGTCCCTACTCTGTCCACAGCGGGGGAACTATTCTCAGAGTTCCGAGGAGGTTGTGTCCGTGGTTAACGTGTAAGCACCACAGTCTAGGCAGCAGGACATTTCACGCCCCAGGGCCACATTCTTGAGGTCACAACAAGTGCAAACTTGTTATAACCTGTGTCCGAGCAGCAGAGGGCAGTGGGGGCACGGAGGGGGATGGGCTGGCATGGTAATGGCTGATGGAAATGGGGGTGAGGGGTGGTATGCAGTGGGCTGCCATGCAGCATGGCGCTGTGCCCTGATCCTGTGCCGTGTCTGGCACATCTGCTTGGGCATGGGGGCGGGGAGCTGTGTGTGGAGCTGCATAGATGAGTGCAGGCCCGTGTGCCCCTGCATATATGAGCTCAAGTGTGCCCCTGTGGCAGGAGGAGGATGGGGCTGCACATTGAAGGAGGCGTGGGCAGGCTGTGAGTGCCCCTGCCCCACTTGGGCCTCACAGAACCTGCATTCCAGCTCCATCCACAGACTGCCCCCGCCCTGGGAGCTGGGCCTGTCCCCTCCTGTGCCCTCCACAGTCAGTCCTGTCATATGCCCATCTCCCCAGCCTGCCCAGGGAGTGTGGGGGGGTCGCCTGGCCCTGGGCCCACTCCCCCACACTCTGAGCCCTCTGGACACTGGGGCGGGTGGGGGGCGGTGAGGGAGGCTCTGAAAGCAGGTGACTGTTTGGGGGAAGTCGGGGACAGAGCCCCCATTGTGCCCGCCCCAGAGCCGCCTCAATGGAGCTCTCTGGCACAAAGGGGCTTTGACAATGGGCAAGGACATTAGTATGCAGAGCCAGCCCCTTGGCCCTCTGCTGTCCCACAGCCCAGGGGCGGGAGTGGGGGGCTGCTGGCATCAGGAGAGGGGAGGTGGGGCTGCAACTGAGGAGCTCTCGGCCCCCAGGGCGACTCCTGGGGGCACTGCCCAGCAGCCAAGGTGGACAGTGACTAGGGCCCCCAAACCTACCACTCACCAGAGAGCCCTTTCTAAAGGGAGGAAAACACGTGGACAAAGAGATTGGGGTGCAGTGGTGGGGAGTCCACCACTAGTACCTCAGCCTTGTTGTCTGCGGAAGGTAGAAGCACTAGAGATAAAGGTCTCTTCAACCCAGAGCCCCGGGGCTGCATCTCAGAGTAGTCAAGCTTTTCAGGGACCAGTGGGATTTGAACTTCTAAAATTCAGGAAGAGTATATGCTCACGGGGGAGTCTTTGGGCCTTTGCTTCCTTGAGGTACCACTAAGTCTTCTACTAAGACTTCCACTGAGGAAGTCACTCCAGAGGAAGCAAGCAGGGCAGTGAGTGTGAGGTCCCATCCTGTGAGCTCCTCCTGGGATCCCAGCCTGAACTGACAGGAGCAGCCCCCAGCCCAGGAGAATTCAGCAGGGGCCAAGAAGCCAGAGCCAGCTTCCCCCAGGAAGCACCCATCTCTCCCCACTCCCACTGCTTGTCCACACGGCCCCTTCTCCAGCTGCTTTTCCCAAAGCTACCTCAGCCCCACAGCCCAAAGGCAGAGACAAACCAAGGGGAAAGCTACAAGGAGAAGGCCCCGGGGCTTGGGGTGGTGTGAAATGGGAGAGGAAGGCAACCCTGCAAGCACTATCCGGAGGACGGGCACCACCTCCACCTGCCCGCTATCTTGTCCATGGCAGACTCCCTCTGCCCAGATGTCCCAGGACATCCCAGGAGAGAGGGCTAGGCACTTCCCAGGTATGGCTGAAAAGTGTCTCTAGGCCTTGGGAACGTCTCTCCAGCTTTCTGTTACCTCTTCATGGCTCTCAGGCAGGCTCACCTGTTAGCGTCTCTCAAGATACCTGGCTGTTCTCTATGGGCCGTGGTGGCTCATGTGGGATTCCTGGAAGAGTAAAATTTGCCTCCTTGCTTGTGTCACCACACACACACACACACACACACGCACACATATACACACATGCACACACACATACTGAGTGTCAGGGCCCAACAAGATCCCTGGGATCTTGCACAAGTCACCTGCCCTCTCCGAGCTAAGAGCCCCTCTGTAACACAGAGGTGTCTATGCCGTGTCGTCCTGCCTTAGTGTGATGAACCAGGAGACGAGCGAGAGGCCTTTGAATTTAATGAGTCCACACTACCAAGTACTGTGCTAAGCACCTTGTAGTGTTATGTCAATTCATTCTCAGCAACTCTAAAAAACTGGTAATTCTTTTGTTTCATTTTTTTTGTGGTACTGGGGATGAACCTAGAGTCTTCACACTGAGCTACATCTTCCCAGGCCTTTTTATTGTTTATTCTGAGACAGGGTCCTGCTATGTTGCCCAGGCTAAGTTCAGATGCGTGATTCTCCTGTCTCAGCCTCCCAGAGTGCTGGGATTACAGACACTCACCATCACACCCAGCTAAGTAGGTGTTTTTTTAAAGCCCCATATTATTGCTGGGAAGACCGAAACACAGAGATAGATTTGACCAAGGTCACATAATCTGTGACAGGTAGAAGATTCAAGACCAAGTAGGTAGTTTGCCACCAGAATCAACATTCATTGCCCACTACTCTCGTTCTGTCTCCCTCCCCACCAGGAGAATCAGAATGCTCTGCGGATCCTTGAAAAGCAAAGGTTTTCAAACTAGCAGTTCTCCACGCGTAGCCTGGAAACCCTGTCAGAGGCTGCATGAAGTGAAACCTCTCTTTATAATAAAGCAAATGTTGCATTATCTGCTATTTTCCCTTTCATTATTATAAGAGTTCTCAAAATGTAGCCCAGAAACCCTTCCAGGGTTTACGTGAGGTGAAATCTATCTTCATAATAATGCAGACGCACATTATTTGCTGTTTTCACTTTCAATATTTGAAGAGAGTTCAGTGGAGTTCCCCAGAAGCTACCAGACAGCTGATCCAGAAGCACAAAGAAGAAACTATCTTTTTTTTTTTATTAAGCTAGACATTAAAAAGATTTTGTGAAAAATGTAAGACAATGTCACTCATTAGAAAATGTGATTATTTTTATTTAAAAAGTCATGTTAACAGGCAATGGATTTGGGGTTGCTAGTTTTTAAAAAATGAATGATTGTTAAGTTTCTACACCATTCATTTCTAGCATAGTAAATGCCCATAGCTGTAAACTACACATACAAAGCTCTTGGGAGTTTTTGGTAACTCTAACGTCTTGACAGGTAAGATGTCCGGAGGTCAAAAGTCTGACAACGCTTAGCTTACCTTAGACCCTCATCCCTCCTCTCTGCAGCAGCCCGTGACTTTTCCTCACGGGATGGGCCAGTACAGGAGGAGGATGTGTCCCCGGATCTAGTAGCTGGGAAGAGGAGAGAGGTTGAGCTGGCCCAGCCAGGCCCAGAGAGCATAACACCGAGAGGCCAAGCCTATGCCCACTGGGGAAGAGTCGCGTTCCCACCTCGCCAGGCCCTGCTCAGATGTATGCCCAGGACAACGGACTGTCCCAGACTGAACTCTGACCTCTGCCCCCTGTTTCTACCCTGGATGGCATCCGACAAGCCCAGCATCAGCGTGGAGTCAGACCCCCAGGAGAGGGCAGAGGGACTCTGTGGGGCCTGCGTATGGCTGGTCACCTTAGAGTGAAGCCTTTGCCAGAGGACAAGCAGTCAGAAGGAGAGGAGTCTCTCTTGAGGGCCTCTGAAGAGCTTGGGCCTTCTTTACACCCGAATTCCCACATAAACCTCTGAAGTCAGTCAGAATTCTCCTCAGAATGAGCAAGCAGAAAGGTTTCCTGCACAGAGTCCAGTTGGACACTGGCCACTCAACGTCCTGGGAGCCAAGCTCTTTGCTGGGGATCAAAGGCTTCAGGGAAAGAAGAGATATCCTTATTTCAGGGAGATCCCCCCATGGGGTGTAGGCCCTATCCCAGAGGAGCCCCCAAGGTATTCAGGGGTCTCCTCCAACATTACCATGCAGATGGTAAAAAGCCACAGATGAAGGAGAAAAGCAAGATGGCAGAGAAGGAAACAGAAGGGTGGTAGTTGATGGGAAAGAAGGGCCAAATGAGGAGGATTCCAAGACTGTCCTTGGATATGGCTCCTAGGACACAGTCCCAAGAGATAGGACACTGGAGGTGGGGGGAGCATAAAGAGTCTTGAAGACCATGACTAGGATGGGCAAGAGTGCTAGTGACAAAGGACATTGGGCAAAGGGAAGAAATCGAGGATAGAGAAGCTGGAGTCAAGAAGACACCATGGTTGATAAGCTAGTGGGATGGATAGGCTTGATCAGAGCCCAGAGAGGAAGTGGGGGCAGGAAGAGGAACAAGCAAAAGGCAAATACGGAAGAAAAGAGAACTCTCTAGAAAGTCCAGGGGCCATGTGGGGATGGACAGAAACAGATGTCATCGAAGACAGACTTGCTGAGGATAGGGAGAGACTATTTGTAGGTTGCTTGACAGCCCCATTCCCAGTCACAAGCTCAGGATTGAAGAAGTGCGTCTGCTTGGCAAAAACCCTGGGAGGAAGAGGCTGTGGGTGTGAAGATACCCCCTGGGGACAACCAGGCAGCCAAAGCGAAACCCTTAAACTGTGATGATTCCTCCACCTTCCCAAACTCCTGAAAGATGAAGAACAGAGACCTGAGACAGAACCTCAGATTTTAGAAAATGCACCTCAGAAGGGAAGGAATAAGGTCTAGTTGCCAAAAAAGATGAAGGGATGGGAGAGGCGAGAGGACCTACCAGCTAGCTAGCAACTGCACTTCATACTTGCTTCACCTTCTAAGCCCTTTGCAAATATTGACTCTTTGAATTCTCACAACTATTGCTAGCCCCATTGTGAGGACAAGGAGCCTTATATCGATAGATACCAAGTAGTAATGCCAGATTGAAGCTCCGGAAGTCCAACTCCACCACTGCTCTCTTTGGACCTGCTGTCCATCGGAGCAGAAAGGTAGAGTCACAGCAGCCACCTGTAGGAGACCTCTTGTCTCTACATGTCTGGGCTTCATAACTCCTCAGAAAAGCTTTAACAATGACCTTTTCTTAAAGGTCATTTGAGGGTTTGATTTTGGTAGTTTTATCCCCCTTCTAAGAAGTTTCCATTTCTTGTCCTATCTTCATTTCAAATGGGATTTACTTCCTAAGATCTAACCTGTGTCCTTCCAGCTTCGACCCTTTACACAGAATCCTTTCTGCCACTGGTAGAGCTGCAAGAGGACCATATAACCCCATGTCTTCCTGGAGGCCGGAAGTGTTAAACTCAGTCCTCCCAAGCCCTTACTTCTCCAGGCTCTTTCTAAAGGCCACACGGTTCAGCGCTGACTTCTCTCCCGTATTCTACAGCCAGCTCCTCCCTTCCCCACCACTCAAATCTGAGCTCCAGGCTGGCGGACACCCATGGGAGGGTGTCTCCCACAATCCCTTTCTCAAGTGTCATCTCCCACAATCCCTTTCTCTGGTGTTGTCTCCCACAATCCCTTTCTCTTTGTCCATTCTAGGTTCTGGTGAGGGAAAGACAAAGAGAAGCCAGCCAGGTTGTGCTCTGTCCACAAGGGAGACCAGAGAACCCCATCAGCTAGCTAACAATTGCACTTCTTACTTGCTAAGCCTTCTAAGCCCTTTGCAAATATTGACTCTTGTAATTCTCACAACTATTATTAGCCCACGGTGAGGATGAGGAGCCTTGTGTGGCCGCCAAGTAGTAAAACCAGGATTTACCTGCCATGTGATGGCAACATGGAAACTGAATGCAGGTGAAGGAACCAAAGCACTGAACTTGGCCTGTGGGAGAGACTGAGGGGGGGAAAATGCCACGGCCAACCACCCTTCGCTGGGCGCTAAATCATTTGGATTCCAAACCTCCCCTTTCTCTCCTGTCTCCACGCAGTTTTAGCTCAGTGATGTGCTTCATGTCCTCCTCTCCCTCTCCCCCTTCCAGGGCCTCACCAGCATCCTGGACAGCTTGGCCTCGCTCTGGACAGTAGCACCAACCAGTCAGACAAGAGAAGAATCTGGGCTGAGAATGGAGGGGGAGGGATCAAGGGGTTTTCTTTCTTTCTTTCTTTCTTTCTGTGTTAAATAACCTTTGGCAGAAGATTTAGAGGTTCCATCACCCGCTGTCTCTCCCTCTCACCATGGTAGGGACCTCAGTCCATCTCTCCATCTCTTCTGCAGAAGCCAAGCATTTTGCCAACAGGCCCAAGAATCTCTGTTGAGAAATGGGTCTCTTGACCTGACCTACCCCTGAGGGTCCTGAGCCTTTAACCCCCACCCCAGGATGACTCCAGAGAGCTTCAGGCCTGAGCCCACCCAACTCCACTCGTGTCAGCCTCCGTGGTCCCTAGGGAGGACAAGGGAAGGAGGCCCCTGGGTCCTCTGCTTGTCACTTCGTTCAAACCCGAGACAAGGCTGGAGCTGAAAGTGAGCTCACGAAAAGTGGCACAGGTGGGGATTGCCCAGAGGACATGGGGATGTCAGTGGGCTGGCAGCTAATCCCTAGATAAAAACGGGCACACCTATCAACGGGATATGGGGCAGGTGCTGGTTAGACAAAACCTCCTCCCTTCAGGGGACAGCAATGGGATGCCCCGTTAGAGCGACAGAAGGAATGGGACCACAAGCGGCACCCGTGCCACTCCCACCTCCACCCCAACAGGCAGTGGAGTCATTGCCATTTGATATCCGCTGAGACAACTTGGCCGCTCTGGGCCCTGGGTGGCGGGGTGAGGGATGGACTAGAAAACAGCAGCTCCTTTCAGGACCCAGGTTGGCAAGGGCTTTGGGAGGCCGGACTGGCCCAGATCACCCACCAACTCCTCCTCCCTCCCTCCCTCCCCCACCTCTACCATCAAAGGCCGGGCTGAGGGTGGAGTTGGCACGGCCTAGGCCATGCCTATTGCCTCAGGAGTGCAGCACGGACCCTCTCCCTGGCATAATGCTTCCTTCCTCCCGCTGCCCCCCCCCCGAAAGACCAGCCACGAGCCAAGACGCCTGGTTTCTCTTAGACTTGGTCCCCTGTGCAGGGTCTACACCCTCAGGAATGAACAAGCCTACCCTTGGCACAGGACAGTGCCCACCATCTTGCCAGGAACATGATCACAAATTCCTGGAGATAGTGAGCAAAGTTTAGGCTGAAACTACAGTGAACTTGGTGGCCGCCAGGCTGGTATCTTAACACCCACTCGCTGCCCTTTCTCCTCACACCCCTAAGCAGGACGCATCATTCTGCCGTCGGTCACCTGTCTCCCACCCAGATACCTAGAGCAGTCCCAGGGGGAGAAGAAGTTGAAATGCCTGAGCGAGGGCAGAGCGGCCAGAAGTCTTCAATCAGAATGTTCTGATAAGCAACCTGGTGAGGCTTTAACCTCAGGCTTCGCTTTGGATCCAGAATTGTAGTGGTCTTTCCACCACACCCCGGTCCCCATCTGCCACCACCTGCCTGGGGGACTTCATATATTGGGATAAATCTCAAGATAGCAGAGGCCCAGTGCCACTTTGTCCCAGCTCCCTCCTCCCACCCGTCCTGGGCTGCAGCTGTACTCCCTGGAACTGCACCCCACAGCTCAGTCTCCTCTGACTCAGGTGGCCTTGCTGGGTCCTGCAGGGGGTGGGGGAGGGGTAGGCTGAGAAGGGATCTCTCCCTTCAGAGGGTGAACTCAGGGATCCCAGTAGGCCCTCTGATTCCGGAAGAAGCAACCCTGCTCCTTTTCTCCTGGGACTCTCCCCATGAAATCGCGGGGGTGGGCTGGGAAGTAATAGGGACGAGTGTCTTGAAGGCGAGCAGCGACCAAGACACACCACATGGCTGTACCTCCCGGTCTAAGTGGCGATGGTCTCCCTAGGTGTCTTCACAGGAGGGACACTATGGCGGGGGTGGGGAGCTGACCAGCGAAGTGACCTGACCCTCTTGGGAGGAGGGGGCGCTGTCTCCGCGGTGTTCCCTGCAGGACCTGGTACAGCAGGGGTGCCCAGTGGGAGGGGGCATCAGAAAGCCCCTCCTGTAGACTGAAGGGGCGAGGGGACCCCTTGGATAGATGACCCCTTGTGGGAGCTCTTCCTAGGAGGGTCTGTTTGGGACTGCCCAAGGCGAGACAAGGGCACAGGATGGACCCCTGAGCCAGCCAGGGTGTAGACCAAGGAGAGTCAAGTGGACAGGCCGGGGCCAGGTTCTTACCTTGGGTCTGAGGTGGGGCGGCCCCTCGGACGGGCCAGCAGGACGGATGACAGACGGGGCGGGCAGGAGTGAGGAGCGGAGCCGCGCGGGGGCCAGGGCCAGGACTCTTAAGCCCGAGAGCCAGGATCAGATAAGGGCTTGTCCGGGTGATGGGGCCGGGGTCGGGCCGACGTGGGACAGAGCTGGGCCGGGCCGGGCCGCCCCCTCCCTCTGCAGCTAAGGAGCCAAACTTTGTGTGAATGGAGGGGCCCGTAGGGGGCCGGGCTGCGGGGGCGGGGGGCTCCAGACGGACCAATGGGAGAGTGGAGCGCCAGGCCGGGAGGCCGGGATTGGATGGGCTTGAGCAGGGGGCGGGGTGTGGGGGGGGTCGAGGAAATGGAGACCCAGACCGATGGAGGCGCAGAAACACCCGAAGGCGGAGACCCAGACGGTCCCGGAGAAAGAGATGGAGAGACGATACGCGGAGCGATAGAGACCGAGCTGGCAAGATGACAGGGGAGGAGAGAAGGAAGAAAAGCGAGGCGGAGGGGTCAGAGACCGGGAGCAAGAGCAGGAGCTACGGGGGCGGGGCGGGGGCGAGTTAATGAGGTGGAAACGAATTCAGGACGGGTCCGCCGGGCCTGCGGGCTGCGCCGGGCGGGCGATGGGGGCAGACGGGCCGGGCTTCTGCATCCAGCACAATCTCTCTATTCTTCACGGTTCCCTGAGCAGCCAGTGGGGTGCTGTGTGCGAAACGGCGCAGATCACCGCCTCCACCTGCAGAAGGGAGGCGCTGGGACAAAGTGTGGGAGAGCGAAGGCCCACTTGGGAAAGGCCACCCCACCCCACAGAGGGCTCCAGCACAGGTGGGAGGAGAGAGGTGACACCTGCCAGAGAGGCAGAGGGCTAAGACACAGGGGGACGGCAGGAGGACACTTCTGGCCCAGTAAGGAGGAAAGAAAATACAAGTCAGCTTCAGAACAGAATTGGACCACAGTGCAGACTAGTGGTTCTCAACCTTTTCCTCCCCATGGGCTCATTACCTGAATTTGTGTCTTGAAAGATTTTTTTTTTAATCCACGATCTTCTCTCTTGGCATGTATTAAAAGAGAAAATAATTATCTTGTCATGTTTGTTCTTGTGGACATTTAATTAATCAATAACCAGCGTTACCATATTGAGTTGATATAAACCCAGGCCCAAAAGGAAAAAAAAAAAAAAACCTACAAATTTTAGTTTAGTTTAATCTCTAGAAGCCCAGATGGATAAAATTCCTTTCAGAAGCCCCTGTTTGGGGAAGAGGAAAGGAGTGAGCTAACAGCTGGGCACCAAAAGCAAATGGTGGCTCACGCCTATAATTCCAGCACTCGGGATGCAGAGGCAGGAGGATTGCTGTGAGTTTAAGGCTGAGCTCAGGGCCAGCCTGAACTACAAAAAGCAAGACCCTCTCAAAACAAACAAACAAAAAAATCCAAAACAAAGACAATTTTTTTGCTGGGGTTGGGGGGGAAAGTAAGGAGAGAACGGTCACATGACTGCCCAGAGTTTCTGCAGCAACTGGAAATTCTGGGGCAGGGGTGAGAGAACATGTCCCAGGCAGGAGTTTAGGAAGGTTCATCTGAGCTGAGCGAGCTGGTTAGAATCAAGGAGAAACGCTCAGCAAGTAGATGAGATAGAAAGTATCTGGAATTATGCTGGCTTGAAGAGATGAGAGGCCAAACCCGCATGGTGGCTGTGAAAGGTGGACAGAGAAAATCGGTTGCAGTACAAAAAAGTCAGAACAGACAGACAAAACCCTTCAGGACCCACTCGACGTGATGAGTCAAAGGAAGGGACTGCAGAAATCACACTGGGGTCTGGAATCTAGTGATCAAGGGAACCGAGAGATCATGAGTGATCGTTTAGAGAAGCCCAGGGTGGGTGGCAACATGGTGAAACATGTGAGGGGAAGGAGGGATGTGGGGTTCAGAGCTGTGAGGTGTGGAAAGAGGTCAGAGCTGGAGAGAGAAGGGGGTACTTACTACCAGGGGAGGGCGGATGAAGTCAGAGGGGCCAGGACACGCCACACAATAACTTTGCCCATGGAAAGGCAGCCTGGCATGAGGGAGAAAGTGCACCTCAAGGGTGGGGAGGGAAGGCCCCTCAAAGAGCAAGGGGGAACCCACTGGACAGGCAGAAAGGAGACAGGAGAGTGGGACGTTCCACTGAAGCAGTGTCAAAGAGGGAGTTGTAACAGTATCACAGACACACGGAGGCGGCCCTGGATTTGGCAATGACACAGTACTGGTGACGTGTGACAGCAGCTTCAGATGCATGTTCCAAGGGGTTTTCTTTCTAACACAGAAAAATGTTAGCAAGTAGAGGGCATGCTTTTGAGAACTTTATCAGAAAGAGAGAGAAACAGTGGAAACCGGAACAATGTACTAGAAACGATCTCCCAATTCCCAAACTGCTGCTCTCCTGTACTGCCAAGTCCACAGGGACCAAGAGTGGTAATGAGGTGGTCTGAAGGTTTCCCTGTGGTGTGCTGTGGGAGTGTAGAGGGGACAGGACAAGACATCCAAAAGACCCCACAGTCCCAGCACGCAGAAGATCTGGAAGTTCTAGAAATTCTACTAATAAAATGGAGAGCAGCACAGAAGAGAAACTGAAGAATATCAGTGACATCTGGAATCATTAGCATTTATGGTGCATTGAGCGTCACCAGCCACTGTGTCAAACTCAACCTATACAGTCCTGTTCACAGAGTCCCCCTCTCTGTTTTTGTCTCACCACAGTGGCGAGGATACTCTCTCCCCACCAGGAATATGGCCGCCGTCCTGCTCTTCATTCTTCCTTACCTCATCTCCCTAATCTGTTAATGCCTCTTGTAAGAGGTACCGGGGGTTGAACCCAAGGCCTCCCATAAGCCAGGCAACAATTCTGCCACAGAGCTAAGTTCCCAGCTCTTTTCATTTTATTTTAAGATTGGATCTCATCAAGTGGACCAGCTGCTTCTGCTTCAGCCTCCTAAGTAGCTAAGCATGTTCCACACACAGGGCAACACATCTACTTTCTAAACCGCCTCAGTACTGCGCCCTTCCTCTCTGATCTGGGACACCAGAACCACTCCCCAGGGGACATGGAGCAGGTAGAACTGGCAAGTCTGTCTCTTCCTTCAGATCATTCTTTTGGGTGAAGATAATTAAATATCAATAATGACTATCTCCCTAAAACACACACACACATGGCCATGCCACCCTCTATTAACCTTCAGTGGTTGCTAGTGTTCTCTAAGCAAAAGCCAAGTTCCTTCCCATGGAGCAGAAGGCACAGTATAAGCTGAACCTGGTACCAGTTCCACCCTTGCCTTCTGCCATTGATACAAACTCCACTTCCTTCTCCGACACTCAGGGTTCAATCTCGTGTCCCCATTCTGGATTTGGGTCCTTGAGCCTTTATCACTTACCTAGTGTCTCTGAATGATGCCCCAGTCACTATGGTCACCTCACAATCTCTTGGGAACTCACCTCCACCATCGCAGCTGCCAGCAGGGGATTTCCACCCTCACTTGACAGGGGCACAAAAAACTCATCTTCTTCCTTGAAACTGGGAGTGCTTGTGACTTCCTTCTTTCTTTCTGTGTTACTCTTGGTCAAGCAGACTAAAAACCCTAAAAATAACATGTATTCTTCACGCTTGTCCTAATGCCAATCTTTGGCATGTCAATTAAGCCACCATGTTCAAATCAGTTTCCCTTAGCTACGTCTCTCTAGGATGTCTTTTCTCACTTCCTTGACTTCTGATAAGGAAGATCACTAACAGCCCAGGACCTCAGCGACTGGTCACCCCTCTCTCTGGTCAAAGAAAGAGGCAACATGCTTTCATTATTCACCCCTGTATCTGGAATCAAAACCTCAAATATATGCCCCTTCTTGTAGGTCACAGTCCGAATGTTTTCCTTGACACTTAGGGTACCCCAGAGAGAGAAAAGTAAGGACCAAAAGGCAGAGGCAGAAAGAGGTGCCTTGAAGAAAACATCTCTGAAAAGTTCCTCCAGCAGGAAATTAAGAAATGACCTGAGGCCTGGGGTTGGGTGCACTGGGTCTTGGTCCTGTTTTCTTGAGTCTATTTCTTACCTGAAAAATAAGGGCTACTCTGGGACCACTCCTAAATGCCAAGTGATGCTTAAATCTTCTTACCTCTACCCATTTCTACAAAGAAAAATATGCCCACATGTGAGAAGGTATCTGCTCTTCCTGTTCTATTGGAAATGGACAGAAGGGCAGGGTGACCAAGAGTCAGACTGTCTCTTGGGACTCTTGTGGCCTGCTACTAGGTGTCCCGCTACTAATAGAATTTGTTTGGTATTATGCGGCCTGAACCCTAAAATGCCCCCATGGGCCCCTGTGGGGAGCCTTGTCCATGTCCCTGTTCTTTCCAGCCAACCCCTCCCACCTTAAGTGTCTCGTGTTCTCAGTGTCCATCAGCCTCTAAACCCAAAGCTTTCCTCATCCCTCTGTCCATGCCTGTTTTCCCAACAAAAGCTCCTCACACCACTGCTCACTCAGGGACTCTCTTTCTCCAGGGGAAGCTTCCCTCTTTACAAAGTGGGTAGAGGAAGAGATGAGGGCCAAGTTAGAAGGAATAAGTCTGAAAGGAGCAATGAACGAAGACACAGTTTGCTAAAGTGTGCTAGTCAGCTTTCTGAGGTAGTGACAAAACGCCTGAGGAATACACTAAAAGGAGAAAATGTTTATTTGGGGTCACTGTTTCAGAGATAGCAGCCCCTGGTCACCTGACTCCATCACTTATGCACCTGAACACCCTGGCAAGGAATGTGCAGTAGGACAAAGTGGCTCACCTCGAGGCAATCAGGAGTGACAGAGAAAGTAAGAGAAAAAAAGGAGGAAAGGCAACAGACCAGAAACAAGACACACCCTTCACAAATCTTCTCCACAATGACTTCCGCTTCTCCACAGTGACTTCTGCTTCTCCACCTGGGCCTTGCTTCCTAATAATTCGTTCAACTGTGGGCTCATCCATAGATCGGTCCATCCACAAAGTCAGTGCCTCACTTATCAACCGTTACCTCTCTGGGTCCCAAAGCTGTACATTAAGGTTCAAACCTTCCATACATGCATCTCTGAGAGACATAGTTAATCCAGAGTGTAAACTGGAGAGAAATAGGCCCTGGTGGGAGAGAATGGCTCCGTTCTTTTGTACAGTGACATGGGATGCCATAAACTGGGGAATTCTTTTTTATATGAATGAAGGTTCTGGCCTCAGGAACCCAGGCAGGGAGGGCTCCATCTGTCCTAGAGCTGTGCCCTGCTTCTCTCCATGTTATGTTAATCTCCAGCTGTGGTCACATCTGCCACATCTATGCACTCAATCCTCTATTTCCTCTGCCTGGAGTTTTCTAGAGCCCATCTCCCTTGATTACACAAGTTGTTATAATCTACCAGATCGCTCTTGCTGCTCCATTGAACTCACACTCTCAGTCACCTCCTGTCTTCCCCTTCGTCCTTCCTCTCCCACTGCCAAGCTTCTGCCCAAAGAGTCTCATGATCTTGCTCAAAAAATTCTTCCCAGATTGGCTGACCCGAGGGCTTCCTGCAAGGCAGCTGCTGATGCAGCAGGCTGAGGGCTGAGCTGCACTCGCCAGCCAGTCCTGTGCCTTCGCTCAGACTGCGTTTGGGGGAAGGGATTCGCCCCCGCAAACCCCGTCTCCTCTCCAAACTGTGTGCCACTAAAAGATATGGAGTGAGCTTCTTTATTTTCTACCAAGGTTCTTTAGAGGCAGCAGTGGGGCCCTCTCTGCACCCTTCCTGCCTCCACATCCTCCAGCTCCGATTTCCCATCAGCACGGCTGCACTGATACATTTCAACTGAGTCCTTGCGAAGTTGCTTTTCCTTCTCTCAGCACCTAAGAGCCAGGATCTTGTTTATTTTCTGTAGCCTGGTACCTAGGAGAATGTTTGTTTTTCTTCTGCCTCTTTTCAAGCTCAATGCTAAACAAGGAGTTGAGGTTAAATAATGAGGAAAGTGTAGGAGCTGCGGGATCAGAAAAGGGAGGCAAGAGAGAGATGGTTTTCTTGTCAGGGAGGAAAGTTCAGCTCCTCCAGAACTGGAGTGGAGATGGTGCAAATACTCCTCCTGCAAATGGGGCCGATGCTGTGCTAACACACTCCTGCCCAGGAGTCTAGTTTCTCCTCTCTGAGCTCCTGGCACAGGGGAACCAACGTGAGCCAGCCGCTTGGCAGGACAGAGAAGGGCAAGTTAGCAGTCCCAAGGCTCGGGTGACAGGGCCAGGCCCAAGAGACGGGGATGTTGACTGGGGCTTTAACAGCACTCTTGATGCCAATCTCAGGCTGAAAACTCGATATTTCCACTTGGGACAACAAGAAACACAAGCAGGAGGGGTTGAGGCGAGAAGGCGAGTGTACCAGGGGCGCCCCCTGCAGGTCTCAAGGGGTGGTGCCAAAACAGCGGACGCATCAGGACAGGACAAGATGGGCCTTTCAGGTCCCTGGGGCGGCCATGATGATGATGATGATGGTGGTGGTGGTAGTGGTGGTGGTTGTCACAAGGATGATGACTGACAGTAAAGACCAGGAGGAGGAGGAGAGAGATAACATCCAGAGTGGTTTGTCAGGTACTCTTCTATACAGTCTTCATGACAACCCTAAAGAAATGGAGAGTATGTTTGTTTTCACTTTTAGATGAAAAAACCCGAGGTTTAGAGAGGTAACGATTTACTCAGTCACCTCGCACTTTGACAGAGGGGATCTGAAGCCAAAGTCCTTGCTTCCCTAGTTTGTATTTGTATCCTGGCCCACCCTTTCCAGTTCATTCCAACAATTTCCAGGCCTCCTGTGTCCATTTCTACATCTCTCTGCTCTCTTAGCTTGTATTTTCTTCATCTACATCTTTTGTATAATAATAATGATAATAACAGCAATAACACCTTGCATTTTTATACCAACTCTCTGCTTCTAGTTATTTCTCTGGCCCCTGGGGCTGAGAGGTAACTCAGTGGTAGAACAGCTATTGAATCTACAGAAGGCCCTGTGTCCAATTCCCAGCAATAAATGAACAATTATTTTCCTGGGGAAAAATGAACACTGAAGTATTTCCATTTATTCACCTTTTTTTAGTATTTTTCAGTGTCCCACAGAGTCACGATCAGTTGGTAAGAATATTTTATGCTCTGTTTTCCTGTTGTAGGTCCACATTCAAGGACATCAACACAGCTATTACAGTGACTTCCCAGTAACTCCTTATACCATACACCACAGACACAACATCACAGATGCAGTGTAACTTTGCAAAGAGAGCATGAAGCTGAGAATATCAAGTTCTGGCATGATACAGAACAACAGTAACAGGAATTCATGGCTGAGAGTGCAAAATATCACAGCCACTTTGGAAGACAGCTTGGCAGACTCTTACAACACTAAACATACTTTTACCTATGATCCAACTCCTTGGCATTTACTCAAAGGAAGTAAAGACTTGCACTCAAACAAAAACCTATACACAGATGTTATAGCAACTTTATTCATAAGTGCCCAAATGTAGGACCAACCAAGACGTCCTTCAGTAGAAGAAAAGAAAACATCAACCTGTAGTGTTTCCAGACAATGCAATAATATTTAACATAAAAAGAAATGAGCTATCAAGCCATAAATAGACATGGAGTAGCTGGGCATGGTGGCACACCCCTGAGATCCCAGACCTCTGGAAGCTGAGGCAGGAGGGATGCAAATTTAAGCCCAGGCCTTGTTGCTAAACGTCTCAGGATTTATCTCGGTGCAAATGCCCAGGTCCTTTGTCCAGCACCGGGAGAAAAACAAGACCATATTTAAGACCAAGCCTTAAACATATAAGTGAAAGAAGCCAACCCGAAAAGCTACATGTTGTATAAGACCAATTGTACAAAACTCTGGAGAAGAGAGAGCTATGGTAACAGTTGGTAGGGATTCTGCAGAGCAGGGATGATAAGGCAGAGACACGAAATGACTTTGTGTAACACTGTGGTGGCAGATAAATGTCATTGTACATGCAAACCCGTGTAACTTCCAACCCCAGGAGTGAAGCCTAAGGGGACCACACTCCTGGTAACGGTGCTATGTCTACGTAGGTCCATCAGTTGCAAGCGACCTCCCACCCTTAGGGGATGCTGATAAGGAAGGAAACTGGGCACATGCAGGGGCAAGGAGCATATCGGAAAGTACCTGCACTTTTCTCTCCATTTTTGCTATAAATCTAAAACTGCTCTTAAAAACTTAAGTATTTTGAAAGCAGAGCATGAGGTAGTGACCCGGATGTAAGAGTTGACCACAAAGTCTTTTTTTTCAACGTTGGCTTTTGAGAAACACTTAACTTCCCTTGGTTGGAGTTTTCTCCTCTGTGAATGAAAAATGAATAATACCTATGTCAGAGGATAGTCACGGGAATTAAAGGAGAGCTCATGAGCTCCTCATGTGGACAGAGGCTTCTTCGTTCTACAACCTCTTCCACCTAGCGCACTGCCTGGTACTAGGGCTCCGTAAAATTCTGCTGAATGAACAAGCCCAGAAGCCCTAATCGAAACCTTTCTCTCGGCTGGACATCTGGGACAACTTTTTGCTATTAATAAAATACATCAGGGAGCCCTTCTATTTCTATTGCCTAATTTTCTGTGCATGCATGTGAAGTAGGCAGAAGGCACTGCCCACACATGCCCACACCCTGAGAAAGATGGATGACTGTGGCTCAGACAAGTGGAAGGAAATCCTACAGGTCATATCACGAATCCGTGCCATAAACCACGATGCCCAGCCCAGGCTCCTGCCTGCCTCAGGCGGGTCACTCTCCCTTGACCGTCTCCCTCCGTGTCACAGACATCTCCAAGCATGGAAATTATGATCATGGCCGGACCCCAGAGCAACACCTGCACCCAGAGACCCCCCTCTGGAGGTGACACTTTATTGCTAAACACCTCAGAGCCCATCTGTTCCCAGAGCAAGGAGCTTCGTAGGAAAGGACCAGTGCGTCAGCTTTGCTTTTCTTTCCTTTTTTTTTTTCCCTTTCTCTATGAGGGTGCGAGGAGGTGAGTTCTGAGCTGTCCAGGAGGAGGGACTTGGGCTAAAAATAGCTATGGCATGTGGATCGGCCCCTAGTGGTACCCAGGACTGGAGAAGGGAGGGGGATGCTCTGGAGCTGTCGCCAGACTGGTTGCTGTGGAAACGAGAGAGGAGCAGGGGAGCCTGGGAAGTGGGGATGACACAGATAGCAAGTCCTAGTCAGAGCAGCCGCTACATTTAGGAGAAAGCCGTGTCTGCGGCAGCCACTCTACCACAGGACCCGTGGGGGGCAGTGTCAGGGGCATGGACGCCGCCCCCCAGGGGTCTCTGCTGCCAACTACTCTCCTCTCCACGCACTGTGAGTTGAGTTGTGGGGACTTGGGGATTGGGGCCCCTATTGCCAAGGCAAGTGGGGGCTTGGGAGGGCTGGTTCCTGAGGAGTTTGCACTCGATCTCCTTCAAAAAACAAAACAAGCCCTCCATGCTGTCCAGCACTCTCAAGGGGGCGGAAGGAGGAGCCAGGAGAACGTGGTCCTGGGATCTTCTGAGAAGGGGTCGCAGCATGCACAGATGAGGACCCAGCTGGGGGACTGCAGTTGTTGGAGGGAAGATGCAGAAATCAAGTCCTTGATCTTGACAGAGAGGCAACAGTTTCAGACTTTTTCTTCCCTCATGAGAAGAACACAGCCCCTCACTCAGGAAAACTGAAGGTGGGGCACAATCAAAAGAAGGTTTGCCCAGATCCGTGGGGTCCCTTCCCTATCCCTGGGCAAAGAGATGGAGGTCTGGTTCTCTAAGACTCTGAGAGAAGGGGCGGGAGCCTGTGAGTGTGATCTGGGTACTTTCGCTGCATGCCTTGGGGTCTGTGCTACCGAAGACTCACAGAGGACATCGTGAGCTGCAGGAAGGGAAAAGAGCCCAGATGTTGGGGAGGAGAAGACCCTGGTCTACCACTGCCTGGTGCCCCAGGACTCTGTGTCCTCTGATGCATGAAAATAAAAATGGGAGGGGTGAGGGGTGACAGTCCTAAGCTCTGGGCCATTCCCTTTTGGTTTCTTCTCCTGCCCTCTGTCTCTATAAACTCACCCTCTCCAAAGCTCTTCAGTCTGGAATTTAAAAGCTGGAGTGCTGCATTGGGAGATGCATACTGGGATTGTCTGCCCAGAACCTGGTCAAATGTCCAGGCCATCTGTGATCCTCCTGGCACATGCCTGCCCCCTCCCGTCACCAACAGCCAGCTCAAGTTTCCTTGGAATGGGAGAGAGGATCTTTCTCTGGGAAAAGAAACAAGGTTGATGAATCTTAAATCCTCTTCCTAGACCTATCTTTGTAGTCCATCCCATAGAGGGAACCTTGTGTGACTAGGAAAGGACTGGGAATCTCTCTCTTTCAAGGCAGATTGCAGCTCTAAGAGCTCCTTGGCAGGGGGAAAACTAGAAGGAAAATCAGGTAGACTTCACTTGGAGTGTGGGCTTTGCTTGGAATGTGAGTGTTGGGACATATGGCAGGTGGGAGTGAAGCTGGTGTAGTGAATAGGAAGTAGGAGGCTATGGGGAAAGATCGGGGGGAGAAAGGAGGGTGCCTAGGGCCTGGGCTGACTGCACATCTTGGCAGAAGAGAAGAGGAGAGGGACATGAGCCTAATTCTTGAAGAGCCCAATACTTCCTTTACTTTGGCTTCAGGTCGATCTCCCCTCCTCTAGTCCTTCCCACCTTAGCCCCATTTCAGGCTCTTTGGGGGGAGAATGCAGCGGACATGGGCCAACACTGGTCATGTTTAGGCCTCCGGGACTCCAGTAGGAATTGCCCACCTAAGGGATATGTATGTAGTCTTGTGCATGAGAGAGTTTCCACTCACTTGCCCGGGCGTGAGTTCCCTGTCCTTGGTAAGTTTATTGTGGGGAGACCTGTGGGAGGGAAATGGGGAGAAGGAGCTCCAAGGAGGGAGACCAAGGGGAGATGGTGGCCTTTTGATCTTGGGTGACTGTCAGAAGAGTCTTTGGGTTGAACATGTGGAGACTATCATCGGCAGGTGGGTAGTGCACGGACCAGAGCCAGGGAAAATGTGGGAGAAGTCCTTGGGCAGCGAGGGCTCCACACCATGGAGGACTAACCCCCTGCCCCCAAGGGGTCTCTCTCAATGAGTGTTCTGTTTCAGGAAACACACAAGCTGAGGCCCACCAGGCTAGCTGTGGTGACAAGTACCTTCTTCCTTGAAATTAATGGTCAGCTTTGCCTAGTGCTATCCCATTGATGTGTACAATCCCATTGGATCTTCTGGGTTTTTATTGTTTTGTTTTGTTCTGTTTTGGTCAAATGTCCAGATAGGATCTCACTTTGTAATTCAGGCTGATCCTGAACTCACTATGTATCCCAGGCGAGCCAGGAACTCACCGCAATCCTCCTACCTCTGCCTCCCGAGGGCTGGGATGACAGGCGTGAGTCACCACACCCAGCATTGTGGTACATGGTTACCGGGGATCGAACTCAGGACCTCGCACTTGCCCAGCAGAACCACTGAGCTAAATCCCTGGCCCGATCCTCCTTTTTTTTTTTTTTTTTTTAATTTTAAGTTTGAGGGTAGATAAGGTTCTGTGTATGATTCTCATTCTATCAGTGGGAAAACTGAGTCTCAGAAATGCACAGGGAGATTCTCAGGCGTCCTGGCCCCTTGGGGCTGTCCCTGAGTCCTCCTCCTGGTTAAGTTAACTCAGCAAACCTTTCTGAAGCCCCTCCAGGACCCCCGAGACCCCCGGCGGCCCACGGGCACCCGCTGCGGTCACCCTGAACGTCGCCGTCACCATGGCGCAGGAGAACGCGGCCTTCTCGCCCGGGCCCGAGGAGCCACCTAGGCGCCGCGGGCGCCAGCGCTACGTGGAGAAGGACGGCAGGTGCAACGTGCAGCAGGGCAACGTGCGCGAGACGTACCGCTACCTGACCGACCTGTTCACCACGCTGGTGGACCTGCAGTGGCGCCTCAGCCTGCTCTTCTTCGTGCTGGCCTACGCGCTCACCTGGCTCTTCTTCGGCGCCATCTGGTGGCTGATCGCCTACGGCCGCGGCGACCTGGAACACCTGGAGGACACGGCGTGGACGCCGTGCGTCAACAACCTCAACGGCTTCGTGGCCGCCTTCCTCTTCTCCATCGAGACGGAGACCACCATCGGCTACGGGCACCGCGTCATCACCGACCAGTGCCCCGAGGGCATCGTGCTGCTGCTGCTCCAGGCCATCCTGGGCTCCATGGTGAACGCCTTCATGGTGGGCTGCATGTTCGTCAAGATCTCGCAGCCCAACAAGCGCGCCGCCACCCTCGTCTTCTCCTCGCACGCCGTGGTGTCCCTGCGCGACGGCCGCCTGTGCCTCATGTTCCGCGTGGGCGACCTGCGCTCCTCGCACATCGTCGAGGCCTCCATCCGCGCCAAGCTCATCCGCTCGCGCCAGACGCTGGAGGGCGAGTTCATCCCGCTGCACCAGACCGACCTCAGCGTGGGCTTCGACACGGGCGACGACCGCCTCTTCCTCGTGTCGCCGCTCGTCATCAGCCACGAAATCGACGCCGCCAGCCCCTTCTGGGAGGCGTCACGCCGCGCCCTGGAGCGGGACGACTTCGAGATCGTCGTCATCCTCGAGGGCATGGTGGAGGCCACGGGTGCGGGGCGGGGCCGGGAGTGGAGGGAGTGGGGTTCCCGGGGGGGCGGAAGAGGAGCCAGAAGGGTGCTAGAGGTGAGGGGAGAGGTTGGTGCCAGGATGGGAGGGTGCTATGGGGTGACCGAGGGCCCAGGGGAGGCATGAACCCACAACTTCACGGAAATACTGAGAGATGCTCTGAAGTACTGGGAGGTACGGGCCACTTGGAACAGGCCCTGACACCAGCTCTCTGCCCATCTGAGTTCGTTTAATCCTCGCCCGAACCCTTGAGGTAACTTCTCTTTTCTCAGAGACATTGCAGTGGGAAGGACGAATAGATGTCCGCTGACGTAGGCTAGTAAGCAGCAAGTGGTCACCGGGCTGGCGGTGTCAGTGTTCAGCAGTCCAGAGAGGGAAGGAAGGTTTAGCGTCGTGGTTTTTCTAGTTGGGAGGTGGAGGTCCCTCGAATTTGATGGTGAAGGTTGCCCATGGTTTGAGTTACTCCCAGGAGAGGATCTCTGGGAGAGGTGGATACCCGGTCTTGCTTCCGCCTCAGTTTCCCTACTGTCAGACTGTCAGTCTGTATGAGAAAGGAAATCATGGGTACCACTCTTTCTAGCCCCTTCCCCTAAGGAACGGGAAACTCACCTGTGACGTCTGTACTTCTACTTCAGGCCTGCACTGTGAAGGGTTTGGGAGTAGATAGGGAAAGACCAATGTGGAGCTGTCTCTTAGGACATGCAATCTAGAAGTTAGATAAAAACAAATAAATAAAATGCAGGTGGAGAACCAGGCGTCCAGTAGGGGGCGCTGCAGTCCTGGCCATGGCGCCCGCACCCCCACTGTGGCTGCCCACTGTGCTGATCCCTTACACCCTTTCCCTGGTCCCTTCAAGCTGACCACTGCTGCACCCCAGCCCACCTCCTCCACCACCCTGCATGCCCTCATTTCTCCTTCACTCGCCCTGGATGCTCCGTAGCTCTTTCCTCTGTTCCATTTTAGCTTTCTCTTTTTTCCCCAGTACTTCAGACAGGCCCCCTCCTTTCCAGAAGGTTCCTGGCCGCCCTCCTATTCCTCTGTCCCCAGACCCTCCCTTGTCCCCTCCTCCTTTGTTCCTCTTCTTCCTATCTTCCACTGGATTCTATTCCAACCTTCACTGAAGAACACCAGGGTCCCCGGATATTCTGGACCCAGGCTTTCAGTATGAGGTTCAGTTGGGTTAACCACCAGCCACTCTGATACAGCCCCCCCCACACACACACACTTGTTCTGAGGCAGATACTGATCAGTCTGGGGTACAACACCCAACAGGGTACCCAGGACACAGGCCTGGAGAACTGAGGAGACTGGGGTACAGGTGCAATATCTATCTGATTTTTCTGAAGAGATAAAGCTGGACAGGATGGTAATATTTTGGGATGCAGAATGCTCTTGAAAAGCAAGAATAATGAGCCAAAACCCCAACAAGATGACATTTAAAAAGGAATAAATATAAAATTCTACATTTAGGCTTTTTTTTTAAAAAAAAATCACTTATGTAAGCACAGCATGGAAGAGCGTTGGTGAAAAAAAAGAACTGAAGGTTTTTAGTTGGCCATGGGTTTGGTGTCGTAGCAATAAGCCGCAGCTTCCAAAAGCATTTATGTAATGTGATTGCGGGCCCCATTAGCGACAGTGCCCTGGCCAGAAGCAAGAGATGGATGAGGCCACCATGGGAGAATTCATCACCCTCAAAGGGGCACCTAAGGGTCCCCTTGGCCCTGGTTTGCACTCAAGAAAGTAAAATCTGTGGAAGCCAGGTCAACAGAGAACAGGCAGGGCCATTCAGTTGCAGAGGTGGAGACATTAGGAAACCTGAAACTTTTCAGGGACCCAAAGGGGCGTCAAGTGGGAAGGGGATGGCAAGACGGAGCGCTTGAGGGGAGGGAGTGACCCTGGGGTTGCCATCCCACTGACCTATGCCCCTCATCCACAGGGATGACGTGCCAAGCTCGGAGCTCCTACCTGGTGGACGAGGTGCTATGGGGCCACCGCTTCACGTCGGTGCTGACCCTGGAGGACGGTTTCTATGAGGTGGACTATGCCAGCTTCCACGAGACCTTTGAGGTGCCCACACCTTCATGCAGTGCCCGGGAGCTGGCAGAGGCCGCGGCCCGCCTCGATGCCCATCTCTACTGGTCCATCCCCAGCCGGCTGGATGAGAAGGTGGAGGAGGAGGGGGCGGGGGAAGGTGCAGGTGGGGAAGCTGAAGATGATAAGGACCAGAATTGCTGCCTGCCGCCCCCCGAGGATGAGTCCAAGGTGTGACCAGTTCCCTCCAGGCCCCTGTGGCTGACAGGGGGCCAGACACAGGTATAGTGGAGGCAGAAGACAGGAAATAGGCAAGGTCCTGGGGAATGTGCTAACCTTGGAGAGGCCCGCGGGGAACCGTGAGTCTAGGAGCCAGCAGGAAGCGAGGGGCCCTGGTTTCAGGAGAATGGAGGGGGGCGAGGATGGACACGCCAGTCTGTGTTTGACCTTCATGTCTGTTCACGGGTGGACGGATAGTCAGAAGGATGAACTTGTGAGGGCTGGATGGGAAGGTGGTGACAGGGGCAGGTACATGTGGACCCCTGGAACACACCTTTGTACAGGTTCTAGAAAGGTACTCTGTTCCTCCAGATACAGGCAGCCCCAGAAAGATGCACAGCTTGGGAGCAGTCCCCCCTCACCCCCTCAGCCAGCCTCCCTGTGTGCGGCCCACCTCTTTGGACAAAGCAGCCCAAGCCGATCCGGAGACCAGCTGGAGGTGGGCACAGTGAGGATGGTGTCCTCCACCTCTGCCCTCCCCCAGTGATGGGCTCAGCAGGAGAAAGGGTCCCAAGGGAGCTTGGTGAGGTGTCAAGGACCTTAATCCTTCAGGTGTGAGGCAACAGGCAGCAGGAGCAGATGCCAGAGCTGTGGCCCTGGGGAAAGGGGTGGCTATTTTATGACAGTGAAGTGACATCTTGCTGATGACACTGCAGAGGCAGGAGAGACGGGTTTTTAAGTGGAAGAAGGGGTGGTACAAGGTCTGGAAAGTGGGTTCCCAGGAACAAATGAGAAAGCAGTTTGTCCTTGGGGCACTGCGGGAAGGGTCACCGCTTGGATGTCGGGCAGAGCGGACACTCAGCAACCTGGTTGCTACGGCTGGAACACAGGGAACATGGGAAAAATGGGCACATATCGATGGTGGTGAAACAAGGTCCAGTTTACACAGAGAACCTGTGCCATCTCTGGGAGCAGGGGACGGGTGGGTTCTGGTCATCAGAAAGCCAGGTGTTGGGTAAGGCGAGGGAATGATGAAAGCCTGCAGCTGTAAAACTGCTTCGCTTGTCAGAACACGGATCTCCGGGCCCCACTCCCAGGTTCTGACTCAGTAGGTCCAGTCGAAACTGGAAACTGGCGTGTCTAACAAGTTCCCAGGTCACGCTGACACCACTAGAACCGGGACCACCTGCAACGGGTCCTGTAAGCTGAGGGCTCTCAGGGAGCTGAGAAATATGACGAGTACAGTGTTGTGTGGGGGGAGGAGGATCAGCACAGGCTGGGGAGTTTAACAAAAGCAGGAAGAGCTTGTCACACTGAAGAAGCAGGAGCGAGTATGAAGGAAAAGCTGTGTCCAGACCTGAGTGTCGGGGGCCTGCTGTCTGCACCACAGAAGCAGAGATGCCCGGTCATCCGGGCGCGACAGGGCAGGGCAGCGGTCGAGTGAAGTGGCTGGGGATCAGCTGAGAGGGACCTGAGATTGGCCTCCGAGGGACTATGTTCTCCAATAGCCCAGGGATCTCCTCCAGCCCTGGTACCCCCACTCCTGTCCTTGCGTGAGTCTGAGCTGCTTGGGGGGAGGCAGGCACCCCGGTCCGTCCTGTTCTAGGCTAGGAAGCAGGGATCCAATGAGGCACCGTGTGTGTGCAAGAGAAAAGGGTCCTTCAGCTGTGTTCCCTGAAGGACCCAAGCCCTGTCCCTTCCCTTCAGTCCGGGAATGGACGTCTTTGGGCCTCAGGTCTTAGGACAGCCTGAGTCACCCTCATCGAAGCCAAGGCCCCTGAGTGTGAGCATCGGCTGCTCCCCAAGAACAGATGTGGGGTGGGGCGTGGAGAGCGAGCCAAGGGACAGATGGAGTCCGCGGGGCTGCTTGGTTCCCACGCACACTCATTTAGCACTGAACCTGCTGCCGTCGGACAGATGGAGAAACTGAGGCTACCGCAGGCCCCTCCCACCCGCGATGCTGTCACCTAACCTCGTCGTATCACTGCTCAGGGCACCGCAGAGCAGTGCAGAGTCAGGGGACCAGGTCCTAGCGCTGACACCGACTGTTACTGATTAGCCATTTGACTCTGAGAGAGTCACCTAAGTCCCCACGCCTCAGTTTCTACATCTGTAAAAATGATTTAGCCAACTCGTAAACTCAATAAATGTTAAATAGCTGAACCGAAGGGGGGAGACTGCATGCCTTTTAAGGTGAAGAACAACTGGGAATTTAAGGACCGAGGATCTGTAGGTGCAAGTGCAGCGCTGTAGGGGAGGGTGGTGGGCACTGTGAGGCCGCATCCTTCCTGAGGGAGGAGTCGGCTCCAGCCCAAGCCGGGTGAGACGGGCGGGGTGAGTGCGGAGCTCAGACAGCCCAGGCTCTGGAACCACCCAGCCCACCATAGGGCAAGGGCTCCACTGCAGCTCACCCTTCCCACGCTCCCCTCCCCCAGAGGAGCCCCATGAGGAGTTGCCTCAGCAGGGACAACTCAGGCAGCAGATGGGACCCAGGTGTCCCCTCCCAGGGTGGGTGGCAAGGCTCACAAAGGCCAGATGGTGTCGATGGTGGGGAGAGGCCTGGGTTGTTCAGAATAGGTTGTCGGCAACCCCCCAGCAACCTACCCACTGCCCATCCCAGCCTCTGACGGCCTCGTGGTGGGGGACATACAGCCAGGCCTGGATTTTATAAAACACGTTTATTCACATTTTAGAAAAAACTAGTTCAAGGATGGGGATGTGGCCAGAAACAGAAGGCTGGGGAAGGAATGTGGGAGGGAGTGACAAGGTGGGGGGGACCACATCTCCCACCCTGAGTCGGAACAGGTCAAATAAATTAACGGCAGGGTGGACAGAGAGAGGATTTAGGGGTCCAGGGGAGAGCTCAGAGCTGGCTGGAAGACAGTCGGCACCTACAAGACCTGAGAGAACACAGACTGGGGTCAGGACAGAGGCCTAGGCAAGCACGGCGCCCACGGCCCTCACCCTGTGACGAGCAGGGTCCTGCAGAGCCGAGCTGACAGCCCGGGGAAGGAGCGCTCAGGACGCACAGGGAACCCCGGGGAGAGGGAGCTGGGGGGTGTCAGCCCTCACCCGGGGAGCGAGGGATCACCGCTTCCTCAGCCTCTTCATGAAACAGCAGGTGATGGTGCCAAGGACGATGGCACCTGTGACTAGGGCCACCCCCATGCCCACCAGCAGGGGCATAAACAGGGTATCTAGAGCTGGGTGACAGAGAGTAGTGTTGGTCAGGATGCCAGTGTCCACCACCCGTTGTCACACTCTTTCCCGGCCCAGCACTGTCCCCTCAGGATCTCAGACCAACTTGTCCATGCAGACAGCCCCACCCAGCACCTGCCCGCTCGGAGCTCAAGTCCACACCCACTGGTGGCTGGGCACTGAGCGGCCCTTCCCAGTAAGTGATGCAGAGAAGGATGAGATGGAAAGGGAGGACAGGGCAGAGGCTGGGGAGGCGAGCAGAGGGGGTCACTCACCATGCGTGTAGGGGTAGACCGTGACGGGCCCGGAGCGGGCGCTGCCCGCCTGATACCAGCTGTAGTCAGCGTGCTGCACCCAGGCGCTGGGGGCGCAGTGGTACACGCCTTCGTCCTCCGGCCCCAAGCTGTGCAGTCTCAGCCGATGGCTTCGAGGTCCCACCAGCTCCACACTGATGGGGCCTCCTCCCGGCCTGATGCCCAGCTCTGCCACACCATCCTGGTTCATGCCGCCCACCAGCTGGGCGGGGGCGGAGCTCTCCTCCTCCTCCTCCCGTCGCTCCACCCACCAGCTGGCAGCCAGCCGAAGCCCAGGGGGGCCACCGCGGACTGAGATGTTGCACAGTAACGAAGCAGTCTCTCCCCGGTACACGGTGCCCCCTGCGAGCCAAGCCACCGCCTCCAGCACCACGCCTACGGGGAAAGGGGCAAAGGTCAGAGGGCAAAGGGCACGAGACACGAGGCTAGGGCTGGTGTCCAAATAACTCCCAGGAAGCTCAGGGGGTACCCTAGTCCTGGTGAAGGAGGCAGCAGTAGGCATGAGGCATCTGGGGACGAGGGAGAAGGGGGCAGACAAAAGGTTTCAGCAGCCAGGAACCCCACTCACCTTCCTCCCGCACGTGCACAGGGAGAGGCCGAGAGCGGGCACTGGCTGCCTCCCGAAGCCGGGTCCCAGAGCCTCGAACATAGGCCTTGGCCAGGCAGCGATAGGTGCCCGCGTCACCGGGCCTGGCAGCCTCCAGCCTCAGACGGTAGGTTCTAGATGCCACCTTCTCCATGGCAATGTGCCGGCCCTCATAGCCAGGGCCCAGGCTACCCACACCTTCTGTGTCCAGCTGGGCTACCAGGCGCCCAGGCCCCGGTGCCCCCGCCGGTGCCATCTCCCAGCCCACAGAGTAGGCAGCGTGGCGGCCCTGTGGCGGCAGCGCCCCAGACACATTGCACAGCAGTTCCAAGGGCTCCCCTGGGCCAACCCGGCGCTCACCCGGGCCCACCGTCACCGCCAGCTGGCTGGCTGCAAGACAGGAGGAAAGATGGTCAGGGGGAGGGTGCCCAGGCACCTGGTCCCCACCTGTAATTCCTTCGCTGCCAGCAGCAACTGAGAAGCTCCACTGCTCTACCACCCAGGGCCTGAGTCGCACCCTGGGGTCTCACCCTTTCTCTCTCCACTCCCAAGTTCCACGTGGGGAAAATGAGAGAGGGCAGCAGTACCCTAGAGGCCACCTACGTTATGGGAAATGGGTCCCCTGGACTTCAGTGGTGACCAGCTAGGGCTCCTGGTGGCCAGACTGCCACTGAGACGCCCCTCCAGGTCCCACACTCACACAGCGTCTGCACATCCACCTGGGCCAGGACGGCCCTCTTCTCCGCGATCTGGGCCCAGCTGCCGTCAGGGTCCTGAATCCACTCAGCAGCAGTACAGTGGTAGGTGCCCGCGTCTCCGGCCTGGGTGCCTCCTACCACCATGCGGTACCGATCCGCCCCCTCCTTGCCCAGCCGCAGCTCCCCGGCAGTCAGCCGCTCGGCGTAGGGACCCCCAGCCTCCACGGCCAGGTCGGACCGCAGCCCCACCACCTCCTGCAGAGTCGCTCGGCCCACCGGCGCTTCGGGCACAGCTCGCCCAAAGGACACGGCCACATGTGTGTGCTCCTGTGTGCTTGTCCGTGCCAGGCAGCCCAGGGCCAGCTCTTGCCCCTCATACACCGTCAGGCGTGGGGGCGAGGATGGGGCCTGACGGCCTCGGGGCCCCGGGGGAGCGGCAGACACCTGCAGTGTATCTGGAAGAACTGGAGAGAACAGTTGGAATGAGTGGGGCTGGGAGCCGGCAGCCTCAACAAACTGCACAGGCGAAGACTGCGTGTTGTATCATCACTTCTGACACTCGGCGGTGCCACCGCGCAGGGCACACCAAGGCGTTCAATAAATACTTGTTGAATTCACAAACCAGCCCACTACCTTTTCTACCCCTTTGTTCCACTCTGGCTCCTGTCTGAGATTCAGGAAAATAGCTGTCTTCCTTCTCAGAAGACAAACTTAAGCATGGGAATGACATACTCTAACTTCTACCCCGTCTCTGCTCCCCGCCCCCGTGCTGGGTCCTAGCCACCAGGAATAGATTCTGTGAAATCCATTCATTCACTTTCCCCATCCGGTGGGCAGATCTCTGTCCTGAGAACAGGTGTGGCCCACCTTGTCCCCGGGTCCCGTACCTCTCAGCTCCACCTTGCCACTATAACTGCCCAGGTAGCGGGCATCAGTAGACGGTGTGTAACACTCATAGACGCCCGCGTCCTTGGCCTGCAGATGGGCGATCCGGAGCAGCACGGCGTCCCCCTGCACACGCTGCACCTGTACCTCACCGGCTGCCACGCGGGGCGCAAACACGGCGTAGGAGAACTGGGCATCTCTTGTGCTGACGATGCCCACGGCAGTCTCTGGGGCCTCAGGCCTGTACAGGAACCACTCGAAGTCTTGCTGGGCAGGGCCCTCATAGCCGCTCACATTGCAGGGGATAAAGACAGTGGTGCCAGCCACACGGTATAGGGGACCCTTAGGCACCAGCACCTCCCGGGCACAGCAGCTGATTCCTGTGGGAAAAAGAAGTTGGAGATGCCCGAGTCCCCGTCCATGCCCAACTCCACCAGCACCAACCATGACTCCTGCCAAGTGAACGGAAGAGGGACCTAGGGAAAGTTGTTCTAAGAACAGGGACAGGATGCGAGGACGAAAGCCATCCAAGGGCTCAAAGGGCTGATCCAGGCCCAGCTTTGCCTCAGAACCCAGAAACAACCATTTCTGCCCATCCGGCAGAAATGAGGGCCCGACTCCAACTCCCTGCTTCCCAGCCCGACCTTATCTCCCCATCATTCCCACTCAGAAGGAGAGACCGGTTAGCTCAGCTGTGTCACCTGAGCCAGACAATGGAGCCAGGGGCCCGCGGAGGACAGGGCACCGACCCATTAGTTCTCACCACGCAAGGCCCTCCCCCTCCAGCTGTGCCATGAGCTCACTGCTCCCCCTTCCCCCCACACACACACCAGGGCTGCCAAGGCAGCTGGGACTTCTGGGGCAAGAACCAGGCTCTGCCCAGGCCTGGGGCAGAAGATCCCCTCCCCCAGTGCCTGCCAACCTTCTGGTCAGCCCAGCTGATACCCACAGCCCCGCCTCCCCAACAATGCCTTCATTTGCATAGGGTCTGTGTCATTTACATGTCATTTACATACATCTCCCTTTCTCCAGGGAGACACTAAAGGCCCTGGCTGCTTCTATCCCACCTCAGTCTCCTCTTCACTCTACCTCACGCAGCCCCAGCACAGTTCTGGGAGCCTTGGGGTACTCAGTCTCTCCCCTCCCTCCTCCATCCTTCCACAGCTCCCACTAAATGAGATCAGAGAACCCTAGAATATAAGTGGGGTGTCAGTCTCCTCCCCTCACCCTACAGATCAGAAAAGTAATGCACACAAGGGCCGGGGATATAGCTCAGTGGTTCCGGTGCCTGTCTTGCAAGCGCAAGGGCCTGGGTTCAATCGCCGGTAACCACATAACAATACTGGGCGTGGAGACTCACCCCAGCAGCAATCAGTACCACATACCACAGTGCCGGGCGTGGTGGCTCACGCCTGTCATCCCAGCACTCGGGAGGCAGAGGCAGGAGGATTGCTGTGATGTGAGTTGGAGGCTGAGCTCAGGGCCAGCCTGAACTACAAAGCAAGACCTTGTCTCAAAAAAACAAAAAGTAATGCAAACAAACTATAAGGTCCAGGCCAAGATCCTGTGTCCCTGGGCAGCCTCCACACAGCCCTGCAGAGGGACAAAACCGGGGAGAAGATCCAGGAGAGTCCAGGGAGGGTCTGAGGGGATGGACCTCACCAACACACGTCACCCACTGGCTCCTGGGGAAACATCTGTGGCTTTTCCCCACGGCTGGGGGAAAACACCTCGGAGTCTGCCAACCTGACCTCGGCTCTTGGGTCCTTCCTCTTCCTCCAGTTACATCTAGGACCCGAGCCCTGGTTGGTGGGCTGGGGCACAGGCCGAACTCCAGGAGCTTGTTTCCAGGCGGAGCGAGATGAGTGTGTGACTCAGGAGGGCCTTGCCCCGGGCACATTCGTTTCATAAGCAGGGTGAAGGCAAGGCAGCAAAGATGACATCTTCCCGACAGCCCGCAGGCAGCCTCTGCGGGAAGGTTCCCTCCTACCTTCCTGGCTCCGCTTGGAGATCCCCATGGGAAAGTCATGCCCACGCCTCAGGAGATCCACTCCTGCTCAGCTCGCCTCCCCAGCCAGGAGAACGTCAGCCGTGAGGCCAAAGACACGGCTCTGGATCAGGTCTGGGTTCAAATCCACACCCAAGACTCAGTGCACATACTCTCTCGGGGGCTACTGCATCTCCCCATTGGAAATGACTGTCCCGGCTGCAAACAGGAGGGCTCAGATCCAAGCAGCCTCCTCTGCTCCCCCTCTCCATGCCTTACCCTCACCCCTCCCGTGGGATCCTCTATACACCGCAAAACCCACTGGGGAAGAGCCCCAAGCGCTAGGCAACCAGGCCCCACAGCTCCTTCCTGCATGTACATCCATCTGCTCCCCAACCAGGGCCCCAAGGAGCGGTCTCACCCTGGCTACTAGGGGCTCAGAGACCTGTGGCAAGAAAATAGTCTACTTGGTGCCACCATGTAGCTCTGGTCTAGACACAGAAGGCAGCTGGGCATTTAGGGCCTCTGCCTTGACTACAGCGCTGCCGGCGCCCGCCCACCAGGCCCCATGTTTATTTTAAGGGCTTCAGCCTCCTGAGAGCTATAGGCAGTTTCACACCACAGTTCCCAAAACCACTTCCTACAGGAAGCTCTCCAGTTCAGACCCAAACAATTCTGTCAACACCGTGGTACACCCACGCAAGGCTGGCCAGATGCCCCACCACTAACACCCACCAGGGAAGCTTCAGATAACTGGGTGTGACAATCCACCGAGTGCCATCTAGGAAGACGCAAAGGGACAGACCCGGCCAAGCTCAGGGTGGAGGTGAGGTTCGAGGAGGTAACCTCAGACGGTGAACTGTTCGGGGAGCAATTAGGGAGACTTACTTCAAAGATCGTGGGCAGAACCAGCCCCTGGGACTGCAGCCAACACTGGGGCAATTACGAGGACCCGCGGGCACTGCCTACGCAGGGCAGGCACCCAACGCCAGGCCTGGAGCGCTGGGGAGCAGCGACCCGAGGATCTGGGTCGGCCGGCTAAGAAGAGGGGCCCGGAGGGCTTGGGGAGCACCTGGGGGAGGGGATCCCCCACTGAACCCCAGTGCAGGGCCTAAGGATGGGGAGCTCCCACTCCTCTCAAACTGGATCTGTGGGTGACCGCAGAAGGAAGTCGGGCGCGGAGCCGGTGGAACAGAAGACACACCTGAGGGACCAGGGCGCCTGGAAAGCTGGGCAGACGGTTGCAGGACGCCAGGGGCAGGCACCTGCCGGGCGGGTCTCGGAGACGGGGCGGGACCGGCTTACCCAGCATTAGCAGCAGCGACAGCGGCGCGGGGCTGGGAGAGCCCATCCTGCGCGGCGGGCTCCGGGGAGGCTCGGGACAGCGGCGCGGGCTCTAGGGGGCCGAGGGCGCGGGGGGCGCATGCCCGGCAGGGGGCAGGAAGCGGAGCAGCGAGCGTGGGTGCGCGGAGCCAAGCCGAGGCGAAGAGGCCGGGCCCGCTCTTCCTCGCCTCCTCCCGCCGCTCTCCCGCCCGCCCTCGGCGGCTCAAGGGACCATTCCCGCCGCGTCCCGGATCCGGGCCCCGCCCAATCCCGGGCCAGACTGGGGCGCGCCGGCCTCCAGCCAGCCAGACTCCGCCCCGACTCCCGGCGGGGCGAACGGATCCGTGAGCTCCGCCCCGGCCTCAACTCCCCAGTCCCGCCCGCCTCGGACACGCGCTCTGGCCCAGGGCGGCGGTACCACGGGGGAGGAGGGTGTGGGCGCCGGGGGCGATCAGCCGCCTGCGGCGGCGCACTCAGAATCCAGGGGCTCTGGTCTCCCGGTGCCCTCGTCCTGCCGCGAACGTGGAGGATTTCAGTGGTGTGGCGAAACCCGGCAGTTAGTACCCGCACCGGGGCGCTCAGGGCCAGCGTGTTCCAGGCCCACAGAGTCACCAGGACGTGCTCACCCCGCTCTGAGGACAAACCCGAAAGAAAAGGCTTTAGGCTTTAGAGTCACTTCCTGTTTGGATGACGCCTGGCTGGTATCTTAACCTCCTTCCTTCTCCACAGTGGGCTTAGCGTGTTGACATTATCCCACAGGATTTTGCAATTATCAAGATACAATGTGCTTGAATGTCTGGCGCAGGGTGTTTGTTTGGATTCGTATCAAACTGCTTGCTAAGAGTTTGGTGTTATTTAGAGCTGGGGTTTAGGGGAAGGAGCCTCATGGACACAGGCTTCGCTGGGAAGACTGAGGTCTGCGCTGTTCCCCTCAACTATGGAGGCGGAGAGGCCAGAATGGGCAAAGGGACAGCCAGTCCTGCACAGTCTGTCACTGGTGGGAGGCCCCTCACCGTTCCGGCTTCCCACTCCCACCTGCCTTTACAGAGGAGGAAATGGAGGCCCAGAGGGGCACAGCCCAAGCACCCTGCCCTTGACTTCCTGTCCCCAAGTCTGGCGCTGGGTCTCCCCAGACGTGTTCAGGGAGTCTCCAGGGACGCCACCACCGCCAGCCACCCAGGAAAAACCAGAGATGGAGAGGATTATATGAGGCCTTGAGGGAGTTAGAGGCCCTGCAGGACAGCCTGCGGGGCTGTTCCTCCGCCCTTGGACATACCCACAGCCTGATTTCTCCAGATTTAAGCGTCTGTAAACTGTCCACAGGCCTTGGAGAGCTATGGGGAAACCGGAAGTCACAGAAAGGCTTCCAAGGAAAATTACTTTCCTTCTAGTGAATGCCTTCCCTATCCTTAAGGTTTAAGAGATGTTAAAATCATAATAGATGGCATTTATGAAATAGCGACAGAACAAGGCCCTCTTGGGTATTATTTCTAGTCTTCACTATTTTTACAAGATGATGTCATTTGCTAGCAGACAAAACTGAGGTTCAGAGGGGTTAAGTATCTTGCGCAAGGCCACACAGCTTTTCTTTCCTTTTTTTTTTTTTTTTTTGTAGTCAGGCTGGCCCTGAACTCACTTTGTAGCCCAGGCCAGCCTGGAACTCACAACAGTACTCCTGCCTCTGCCTCCTGAGTGCTGGGATCACAGGTGATCCACCCCACCCAGTATTCTGGTATATAGTACTGATTGCTGGTGGGCATGAGTCACCACGCCCATCACTTGTATGTGGTTGTTGGAGATAAAACCTAGGCCCTTGGGCTTGCAAGGCAGGCGCCGGAACCACGGAGCTAAAACTCTGCCCCCCCCCACAGCTTTTCATTGGCTGAGATGTGACTTGAATCCAGGTTTGGCCTGTCCCCAAATCTTCCTACACCCCACCATCTCCCCTTCCAAGCATCTTCACCTCCTTATAAGCTCATTCATGCAACGAATACTAACCAGCGCAGACCCTGGTTACTGGCAATGCCCTGGTAACAAGACGGCCATGTGACCTTCCCTCTGGGAATGTAATCGCTGTGCAAGGAAGATGTATCGTATAGCCAGTGCTAAGAAGGAGTTATTCTGGGAGCTCACCCCGTATGTTGAGGCTCATGCAGAAGGAGCAAATTCGTTTCCAGGGTGGTCAGCAGAGGGCGCCCGCGGTCTGAGATGGGCTCGCTGGCATGCGGTTTATGTAACAGGGTGAGCTGGGGGAGGAGAGCAGATGCCCGGCACGAGGTGCGTCACATTCTCAGCCACATGGACGCAACTGTCGCCGGGAGGAGCTTCACGCAGAAGAGCGTCACGCGCACACGCGGCGGAGCGGTGGACAAACACTCAGATGCTGCATGCAGGGGAGCATGTTGTGTAGACTGACGGGAGGAAAAGAGCTTTCTGTCAGCCTCAGGCCAGACCAGACATGGGGCAGAAGGGAAGAAACTGAGGCCCAGAGAGGCCGGGTGCAGCAGTGGTGCCTGGCGGGGCCGAGTTGTCACCACTAGTCTCCACCCACCGCATGTACTACCAGCTGTGAGCATGCATCAGACTCCACACTGCTGCCTAAGCTTGTGTAATTCATTTCGCCTCCAGGTAACATATGTACAGGGCACTGAAGTGTGTGTGTGTGGGGGGTGTCATTAAAGACAATTAGGGCCCACACCGTGCCCTAGGCCGTTTATAATTTAACTGAGATGTCACCCTGTGCAGTCACAACCAAGGAAACACGGCCCTTGTTCAAAGACGGTACCGTTAAAGTATCCCGACCTTTGCCAGGCGTGTAACATGATCTTATTTAATCCTCACTCGGGCCTGGTGAGTTTTGTGCTATTATCCCCGTGAGAAAAGACAGAGGAATAAAGAGGCTCAGGAACTAGTCCAAAGTTAATGGATTCATGACTGTCCAACCTCAAACCTAGAGTGGCTGGCCCCTGTTCTGGGGTTTCCTTTTGAAGACAGACATCACTGAGACGAGCGAGCATGAGCACACAGAGCACACAGATACTGCTGTGGAGACAGAGTGACGTCGGCTCCAGTCACGGAGGCCTGCAGGAAGGACAGAAGCCAGAAAGCGGCTCTCGGCTGTCTCCCTAACTACAGGCAGGGGAGCTAAGGGTCACACACAAGAATGTCTGTGTATGTTGAGAAAGCTTTGGCCTGTACTGCGTTGGCGAACGGCGTCTTCCCACCCTCTCCAGTGGGAAAGTGCTCTCTGCTGTTTCCTAAGATACAAACACCAGATGGGATATAAGACGAAGATGAAACTTGTCTCTCACCTGGATGTCAGCCATAGTGAGACCTACGGAACCAGGAGTGGACAGACAAGATGGACACGCAATGTCAGGCGCAGCCAGGCACACTCAGCCGCAAAGCTGTCACACACACACACACACACTCATGCGCCCCTCCTTCCTGGGGCCAGGAGCCTACACTCTCCTGGATTTTGCCTGTGCTTGCGTGTGGGTATGTGTGCATGTGTGTGCACGTGCATGCGTGTGCGCGCACATGTGTGTGTGTGTGGTGTGTGGTGTGTGTGTGTGTGTGTGTGTGTGTGTGTTCCCTGAACCCTCCTGTTGTCCTGCCAAGCCCACGCTCCCGCCCCAGTTCTCAAGCTCCCCTATGCCAAGGGGGTGGCACAGCTGTTCGAGAACAGGGCTGCCACAATGCCACTGGGGCATCTGCGTGACCCAGCTCTGACCCCTGAGGGGGCCCTGCCATTTATGAACCTGGGGTTAGTGCCAGCTGCCACCCACTCTAATGCCACACTAGGATTCCTCTGAGCTGGACCCCTCAACCATCACCCTTCAAGAGCGCTTTGTTCCTGTACTGTGCAGCGGGCACATGGGCTCCACCCGGGATGGCCCCCATGCTTGGCCTCCATTCCCAACTGCCAGAGGTGCCCGAAGGTGCCAACATAGGTCTGGAAGGCGGCAAGGGGCTGCACGGGGTCACTTTACCCCCACTCCAGCACTTAAGCAGTGAAATCTGGATGCTCAAGGGCAGGAGATGCCAGCAGGCTGGCTAGACGGAGGTTTGTGGACTGAGCGGGGCAGAACACAGGTAGCACCAGCTGGCAGCCGGACGGGGAACGGCTGGTTCACAGCCACCGCTGAGCGAGGTACGGGCACGTCTGCTCCAGGGACTTGTGAAAAGTCTTTGTGCCGGGCGCCATCCTACACACCCTGCACACGTCCATCCACGACAGGCCCAGCAGTGCGAAGTGGGACTCTCTCTGTTTCACAGAAGACAAAGGAACAGGGAAGTTCTGTGAGTTACCTGAGAACACCAGCCTGGAAAGGGTAAGGCTGAGGTGTGACTGTCTAACCCCCGAAGTGCAGTTTTCTGAACCTTCTTCCTCCTGCTTCCCTAACTTGTGCACATTTATTTGTGTACGTACACACACTCATGTGCATACACACACACACACACACACACACACACACGAAGGTTGTCCATACAACTTGTTGAAATACCTGTCTTTTTCTACTGATGCAGCTCTAGTTTCTGACACGCAATGAATGTTCAGTAAACTTTTGTTGAATAAATAAACGTGCCTTCAAGAGAGAGGAACTCAGCGGGTGTCGAGCATGTGTGTGGTGGTCTTGAGGGAGAGAGCGGGACGGGGCATGTTTCATACACACACTGAGCCTTCTATGTGCAGGCCCAGAGCCACTCAGTACTCCCCAAGTGGGGAAGGAGCACGGAAACCTGGCTCTGGGTTCGCAGAGGCTAAGGGGTCCCCGCTTTCCCTCCAGTCAGAACAGAGGCAGGAAGGAGAGCCCCGGAGGGCGGCACAGCCTCCCGTGGGCCCCCCGACCCCGTGTTTTCTCCTGTCCCCACACACACCGCAGCTCCTCCTTGGCCTCTTCTGCTTCCCACCTGGGCTCAGCCGGAACCCGGCACCCCTTGGCTGTTCTGGCCTCCGTGTGGACAATTCCCTTTTTCCTCAGTCCAACTGAAACAAGAGTGGAATTTTTCCAAAGCTCTGCTATTAGGAAAGTCAAGGGAAAACAAAGCCAGAAATAAAGATTGCAAAAACAAAGAAACAGATGGAACAGCGGGGAGGAGTGAGGGGGACAAGCCAAGCTCTGAGAGAGAGAGTGAGCCTGGGCCGGGCCTACGCTAACGGGACGCCCAGCACCACCCTGCCAGCTCTGTCCTTGCCCTGGGGTGGCGTTTCCCACTCTGCTGTCACCTGGGGCTTGTCTGTCTGTCTGTCTCTCTCTCTCTCTCTGGTCCTGTGGAGGCTGAGAGCTTCTCAAGGCCATTGTCAATTGTCGCAGCTCCACTGACAGACAAGACAGTTCCCTGTCTTGCTCAACAGACATTTAGAGTGACTGAGCAAGGAAGGGGAATGTGAGAAGGTGGCCACAGCCCCTAACTGGGACCCTTTCTGGTGGCCACATTTCCTCAATCAATATATATGGTGAATCAATCCTGATCAATATATATGGTGAACTTTTTAAGTTATGGTAAAAGACACGTTGCTGCTAACCCTCCCAGCACTGTCCCTTGCTGTGACCACATTTGTCCCGTCCTTCCCGTGGCTTCCTGAAGCCGTTGTGGAAATCCTCTTCTGAGAGTGCCTTTTAGCAGAGCTGTTGTGGCTGCCTCGCTGTCCTGAATCTATTCAAAGCATTTGCCTTTCTCTCTCTGACAGCAGAGAAGAGCCAAAAGTCACACACTGCCAGATCCGGTGAGTACAGAAGACGAGGATACCTGTAATTTTACGAGTCTGCCTTCCTACTTGATGACTCGGGGCAGCAGCATTCACTGTCGCTTTATCATACCTTAAAGATAGAAGGCTCCAAAGCTGCTTCAGAAAGCGGCAAGAGTGATGGGATGTGTGTTTGAAGGGAGGATCGAATGTCTTGAGGGAAACAGCAATGTGTCTTCTACTATGATCATTTTTTTGTTTTGTTTTATTTGGAGACAAGGTCTTGCTTTGTAGTTCAGGCTGGCCCTGAGCTCATATGTAGCCCAGGCCAGCCTCAAACTCACAGTGATCCTCCTGCCTCTGCTTCCCAAGTGTTGGGATTACAGGTGTGAGCCACCATGTCTGGCATTGTGGTGTGTGGTTACCTGGGGATGGAACTAGGGACCTTGCGCTTGAAAAGCGTGTTTTCAACGTGTTTCTGCTTCCCACCCGGGCTCAGCCGGAACCCGGCACCCCTTGGCTGTTCTGGCCTCCGTGTGGACAATTCCCTTTTTCCTCAGTCCAACTGAAACAAGAGAGGTGCCGGAAACACTGAGGTAAATCCTAGGCCCACTGTGATAATTTTTTAAAACATAAATGTGAACTGCATCCACAACTGAAGGCTTCTTTTTCAGGACCAAAGCTTTCATTCTTCAGAAAACCACCCAGGCTGGCTTCTGGGCAGGAGGAAGGGTTGGAATTTGTTTTCTGGAAAGGGAGGGTGCTGGAGATTGGATCCAGCTGAAAAAGAAATTGTAGTCCAAAGACTGGGACATTGGGAATCCAGAGCCGAAGATAATAACTAACTTTCCCTGATCATTTTAGTTTGCGACAGAAGCCTATGTGTTAGAGCTGCGAAGGAAATGGAAGTGGAGAGAAGCTCAAAAAAGTTCTGGCTCTGCGTCGTCGAGCTGAGATTTCTTTACCAGGCATCCTGACTCCCCAACACAAGCTCTTGGCCAGGCTGCTGGGTGCATCTGTGTAGCTGAAATCACTCAGGGCAGCAGGATCTGGTGTCTAGGGGATGGTGAGGGCATGGAGGTCAAGCAGGGTGATGCAGAATCCAAGCAGGACTGACCAGGACCGAGGCACCAACACTGGTCTGGAGGATCCCAGACATCCCCAGGGGAAGGGGACTGGCCAGAACAAATCTAAAAATTAGAGGAGGCAGGTGGCCAATCTGAAGCTCAGGGGCAGAAAATAAAAGTTTATTTGTCCCCAAAAATGTAAAAAAAAAAAATATGAGGCTGAGATTTTAGGACCAGACAGCAAAGCTCTGGACAGACTCAGACTTGCCAGCCGCATAGCCTGGATCCCATTACTGACTTCCCTGGCCCTGGTTTCCTCATCTCTGCAATGAGAATCATTGTAGTATTGACTGCATTGTTTTTTGAGTGCTGCTGGAAAGATAAACTATGGTCAAGGCTGGGGCACATGGGCAGAGTTGGACCAACAGCCAGGACAGAGAACTTTCTAAACGGGTCACACCCATCGCCTGACACCCACCATTTTGCTGCTCAGTTGTCCACTGTCTTTTTTCTCTTTTCATTTGCTGCAATCCTTTTGGGAGACAGTAACCTCAGCTTCTCACCACACATGCCTCAACTCCTCATAGTGCTATGTCCGATCTTGACTCCCTTCAGAAATGGTTTTCTCACCAGGGTGACTCCTGAGTGAACCACTTTCATTTCCCCTTGGCACCTGAAATCTGGAAGTCTTGGTGGTTTCTGTCATGCCTAGTTGTGTTTTTTGGAGTTTTGCCCCAGACAAAATGCTTCCTCTCTCAGAGGCGAGACTCCTTGGCCTGATCTAGTTCTTCCATCTCTCTGATCGGCTGCCTTCTAGTTTTCCGAACCCATCTTCTCTGGCCAAGCATTGCCCAAGGTTCTCTTGAAGAGTCTTGACGCTTTGTCTTCTTGCTCCTTTGCCTTGCCAGTCTCCTTTGGTTTCACAACCCCTCTGTGCAGGTGACTTCCGGAGCCCATGCTGCCTGCTGAGCCCCAGCCCTGCCCCTACCGTAACACCTTGACTTCACATCCCCAAACTCAATCCACATCTTCTCTACCAATCAACAGCCTCCCTTCCCTGCCTTCTTTCAATTAACCTGGCACAATATTTTCCCAGCCCCAATTCTTTCCTCCTTTACTCTGATGTTCGGTCAGTTACCAAGTCCTGAAACCCTGCCTCCCACAGATCTCTCACCCACCCATCCTCTCTGTTGCTGCTCCTGCTGATTCCGGACTCTTGCCACCTGTAACCCTCACCTGTCTGTCCCATCCAGGCCTACCTCCCAGTTCGGGGACTCGCAACACACCTTGCAATCAAAACGAGCCTTCCCAGGGCACGGTTTGAATGAGATCATTTCCCTGTTCTGGAACTTTAAATGGCTTCATCTTGTTTATAGCAATATCTCTCAAACTTGTTTGGTAAAAATGCAGACTCCCACTCCCCACCCCCGCCCTCATGAATCAGAAGCTCTAAGAGACATGCCTGCTGTTCTATATTTTTAACAAGCATCCAGGTGACTTTAGCACCAGAGCCTTCTAGAAAACGCTAGCGGTCGAAGTGATACTTGGTCTGACTGACACTCGAAGCCCTCCAGGACATGGCGCCCACACCCACTTCCGGTATTGCCTCTCTGTCTTTCCTTTGTGCTCTGGGTGCTCCAGCCTCAGGGCCTGTGTTCCCCCTCTTCCTTGGCCTTTGTCTCTCTAAACCAGACCTTACCTATCTGTCAAGGCCCCACTAGAATACCACTTCCTCCATGATGACCTCCTTGACTTTCCAGCCACCCCCACCCCCACCCTATCGCTCTCCCGGGCGATGAGGTACAAACACTGGTCAGCAGCGGCCCACAGGTGCCTGGTGTTGGCACTTTTCCTCGCCTCTTCCTGCCGCTGTGCCGTCTTCCCTGTCGCCATCGCAGCCAGAGGTCCCTGGAGGCTGGACTCAGGTGCACCCTTCTCTCCTCACGGAAGTTAAATGTGCAGGGCCTGGCACCGAACTGACTAGATCTAATCCCATCTCCCCTGCTTGGCTGAGTGATTCAAGATGACCTGGGATTCTTCTCGTCCCCATCTGCAACACAGGGCAGATGTGGAGATTCAGTCAGGTCACACACGCTGTCTCCCCCAAGTCTGGAGGGTGGCCAGGCTCAGATCAAGGTGCCGGCGGGTGCTGTCTCGTGAGGACCCTCTTCCAAGTCCACAGATGGTCATCTTCTCTCTGTGTCTGCACTTGATGGAGAATGGAGAGGAAATGGGTTTTCCTTTCCCCACCCTGTGAACCCCACCCACTCACCTAATTTCCTTCCTGAGGCCCCACCTCCTGATATGGAAACAGCATGCGTTTTACCCATTGTCTTCCCAAGTGACACTGTGCACATTTGTGAGGGACACGCATGCCATGCACACCAAGTGCTCGTAAACTGTTAACTGTACCAAGATGGGGACCTTGGGGGATAGTCTGACTCAGTGGCTCCCAGCCCTGCCTGCTCATTGGCTCATCTGAGGAACATTAGAAAGTACTGAGGGTCCCTACCTCAAAGCAATTAAAAGTGATCCTGGGAGTGAGCCCAGGCATGAGATGTTAGCATGAACACTTGGGAATGAGAGTCCCTAGCTCACCCGATGCGCTGTATTGATATGGGATAATGGACTTATTCAAATTCGTTAAGTTAATGGTTCAAGAAGTCCTGTGTCAAAAGCTTCCACCTCCTCCTAATCCAGCCCCATGTGACTTGCAGCATACCGAGGCCCAGCCTTTGCTCCTGAGTCAGCCAGGTGGAAGGCTGAGCCCAGGGCCACCCAGTTTCACTCACGCAGCAGGAATGGAGAAGTAGGAGGGAACTTGAAGGAATGAGGGGGTCCCCAGGGACTAGGAGATTGCCCTCAAACAACAGATTCAGGATGGGGAGGAGGAGGGACTTCCTGACTGCGTGGTGTGGGATTCTGAGCAAAAGGACCATGAGGATCGGAGGTGGTTTGCCCGAATTGTAATCATCTCTCCCATCCTGGGCTGGAATGTGGCAGACCCTAAGTGCCCACAGGGCAGTGTGAGTGTCGAAAGGGTACAATAATCAAGAGCAGGCACTGTGGATCAAGTCACATCCCCCAAAGACAGTGATAGGCAGGCAGGCAGGAGAATGAGAGTGAAAGGATTCCAGACTTCCAGAGAAACTGAGGCACAGAGGACACAGAGCCTCCTGGAGTTCCAAGAAGAGTCCACTGAGCCAGAGGGAGGCAGTGGCTCTGTGTGCCAGGGGTTTGCAGGGCATCCTGCCCTAGTTTGGGCACCCAGAATGCCAAAGAGGACAGGCAGACAAACGGAGCTGTATCGGGGCCAAGTGGAAGGGGCCTGCAAAGGAAGAAGAGGGTAGGAAGGAGGAGGAGGCCAGGGACCAGGCCAGGCTGCCCAGTGATAGGGGGAGCAGGGAGGCGGGTTCTCCAGGCCAGTGGCTGGGTCAGATCTCAAGCCAAAGCAAACCTGCCTCAGGGGGCGAGGAGCCTGTTCCCTCCCTGCCCAGATGGAATCAAAGGCAAACAGGAACCCTGCAGGGCCCAGCTGTGACCCTTGACCCCACACTCAGCAGGGCCCATTAACCCTATCTTCCTTGTAACCCGTGACAGACTTTCCCAGCTCAAGACTCTCCAGAACCAGATCCACCTGGCATTGGTTCACTGAATGCAGGCAAGCTCACCCCAGTCCTGCCCTTCTCCCCAGAGGACACCCAGACCTGCCTCACCTCTCCTAGTCGCTTAAGAAACCATGGTAGTCTTGACCCAAATTCTTGAGTCCTTTCTTATTTCTATGCCAAGAGCTAAAGGGACAGGTTCAGCTCTGTAGGTCACACTCACAGAGGTGGGCCACTTGTCCCCGTGCCAGTGAACTGCACAGCGGTCCTCAGCCCTCATCTTCTTTCCCATCTGGAGCTCCAGCTGGTGGTTTCCGGCCGATAAGACCGTGGGTCACTGCTGCTACTCCATCAAGCCCAGCAATGAGGGAAAAGCAGGTAGCTCAGGTGTGAGGACATCGCACCTGTGCGGGAAGGGGCCTGTGGGTTTTCTGTGCTTCTCCCAGTCACTCACTACAGACACAAGGTTGGGCAGGGCAGCCTGTTCTCCAAGGTCACAGGGGTGTCTCGTGGCCCCTCTGGGACCATCTTTCACTGACCTAACTTGTGAGCAAGAGCCCATTGCATTATGGGAGGCAGAGGCACAGGGCATCACGCCTTCTCCCTGCCACTGTCACCTGTGTGCCAGAGTGGGACCTCAACTTGGAGCTATCCAAACCCAGAGAAGGAATGGGAAAAATGAGGAATGAGGCAGAGGCAGGAAGGCTGAGGGAAACGCTTCTCCATCCTCTTTTTCCTATTTTTTTGAATTCTAGATAATGTCATTTTAACAATTTTTTAAAAAGATAATAAAGTCATCTGGTGGGAACAATTACAGAGGATGATGACAGAAGGAAAGAAGAGATCTTTAGAATCTACTTTGAGCAGGTTCAAAAAGAAAAGCCAAGAAGAAAACGGAGGCGCAGACATCAAGGAAGAGATGGACATAAAATCCAGTGCTGTCCCTGTGGTCCAGTGGGGAAGCAAAAGCAACAGCAGGCCTTGGGCAACCACTCTGTGGCTCCGAGTCACCTCTCACCTCAAAGTCTCGTCCATCGTCCATCAGACAGAGTGAAAGGAAAGGGGACTGGGAGGAAAGAGGCATGAGAAGGTGTTTTTTTTTGGACACCAGCCAAGGTCCTCCAGGCCTCCTCAAGTTCCCACCCAACCTATCCTCCAAGACAGCTCCCCTGAAATCAGGAAATTCTCACCCCACACCCCTAGAAAGCCCCAGAAACCTGGTGGAGTGTGGTGACAGTCCACAGACCCTGAGGACGAAAAGCCATGGAGAGTCAAGTCAGAGGCAGTGGAAGAGGAGAGAAGAGGAGACTGCCCGGAGGGCTGGCAGTGGAGATGGGCCCACGTTGGGACTGGGGCAGACAAGTGGGTGAGGGGGTGGGAGGTGATGTGGCCTCCAGTTCTGCCTCCCCTCCCTCTGTCCCTCCTGTTCTCTTTTATGATCTTGAAACAACCTTCAAGTCTGGGCTGGAGGCCCCAGGAGGCCGGTCACTTAGGAAACAAAACCGTCTCTTGGAGACCTCGAGAGCCCATCTGCAGCGGAGCGACGCCCCCTTCCCCCTCCCGCACAGTTTCTCCCATGGACTCTCACATCCGCCCACACCCAGCTGCCTGGCGCTTCCCGCGGCCCACACACGTGCAAGCACGCACAAGCACACGTGCACATCACGCACTTCTGTACAGACAGCCGCTTTGTCAGAGACTGACCACACACCCAGGTGAGCACCGGCGTTCCTCTTTTGAAGAGTTAGTCTTGGAGTTGTCTCAGGGTGCCTGCCCAGGGCCTGTGGGCCACCCCTCAAGTGGTCGCTACAAGGATGACATACCCACAGGCGGGGATACATGCCTCTGTCTCTGAACCTTTGATCTATCTTGGCCCCGCCCCGCCCCTTCCTTCTCTCTCTGTCTCTGTCTCTGTCCCTGTCTCTGTCTCTGTCTCTGTCTCTCTCTGTCTCTCTGTCTCTCTCTCTCTCTCACACACACACACACACACACACACACACACACACACACAAACACACACCACATGCACACCTACTTCCTAGATCTTCCCCTACCAACCAAACCCTTGGCCATGGACCTGTTCAGCATGCTGCATCCTGGTGACCCCTCTCTGACTGGTCTCCTTATCTACTCTAGCCTGGCGTCAATTTCCCAGTTTCTGGGATTAGCCATGCCTCACACATCTAACTCTGCCTTTGAATCTATCTCTTTCCTTAGCCTCTCTCAATCCAGGGCCTTGATTCGCATGGATATCACTGGCCTGGTTCACAGAAGAAGTGCTCACCCTGGCCACCCCACATCAAAGGACTGAGTGTCTACATGGCTCACGCCCTGGGGTCACCCTCACCAAGGTGACAGGTGGCCCGTGAGGCAGGGGTGAGAACAGGCCGAGTGCCCTACCCACCTCTCACTTCCGACCCTGAGCTTGTGAACAGCATGCCCTTAGGGCTGGCGGTGCCCAGTGCAAGACATGGCAGGGAGCCCTGCAGGCTGCCAGGGCCAGGAAGGGCACAGTCCTTTCCGGTACTGAGCTTGGCCGTAGGGACCAGAGCCAAGGTGTGAGGACAGGATAGTCCTGGGAAGTGGTAGAAGGGACCAGGGGAATGGAATGGAAGCCACTGGGGCCCAGTGCCAAAGCTTCCTCTTCTGGGCAGAAGGTAGACCGGGAGCTCTAGCCCCGGACACTCCTGCACCCCCTTGCCCTTTGGCCTGCCTTAGCCCCTGGCCAGCCCACCTCCTCCAGTGCCCACCCAGCTTCGGGCTGTCCTGCTAGCAGCTCCTTTGTGACACAGTCCTTCCCAATGTCTAACCACAGCCTCCTGCTGCTGCTCCCCACTACTCACAAGCCATGTCTATTCCTCCCATCATTTCCCTGCCTCTTCTACCCCAGCCCGGCCCAAATCGAAGGTCTGCAGAGGCCATGGAAAGACATGAAAAGGCCCGCGCCGTCCCTGTCCTACTCACCCTCCTGTCCGGAACCCAGGAGGAGGAAGGAGGGTGGGAGTGGGGTATGACCTTCCGGATCCCTGTAATGGAAAATCTCCGCTGCAAGCCAGGAGGGGGCCAGTTATTTAGGGAATTCAGATGTGAGCCCTGTAGCCTGAGAGTGCATTTGCTGGAAGAGTGGTTGCTAATCCCTCTGCAGGGTGCCCCCCCCAAGGCCAAGGCCCAACCAGCAGTTATCTCAGGCCGCTGGGCCAAAGCCCCCTGTCCTCTGTCTCCTCCTCATCTCAGACCCAGTCCTGCAGCACTGGCTTCCCCAAACTCCTGCTCTGCACCCAGAGAGTTGGGGACACTCCAGGAAGACCCTGTCCTCAGACTGCCCCCAGAATACTATCTTCACTCTGGCTGGAATGGTTTGGACAGCTCGTCCAGCAGAGGTGAGGCCCCATCATCTCAGCTGTTCCCCCGGGCATCAGGGCCGAAGGCCCCTTCTCTGTCCACCCTCCATCCTGCACGCTGCAGACTTGCCTTCTTCTCCATCCCAGGAAAAAGAAGCGGTTGCCCTTCTTTCTCGTTCACACAGCTGGTATTTGTTATGATACAGATCGCCAAACACCTCTCAGGAACTCTGCGTGTCCCTCTTTGACTTCTGCCCTTGCTGCTGTTCCACCTTGGACAGAGATTCTGCCCTCAGCTCTTCAAGCTCCTTCAATGGGAGGAAAACGCATGTCCACCCAGATAGCAAGGGGATCCGGAACACAGAGATGTTGTCAAGTACCTGCTGCCCTGGTCCCCTCTGTGCCTCGCCTGTCCCTCTGGGCCACCTCCTCACTGCAGGAATCCCAGGTGTCCTGGAAAGCTGTGGTCGCTGAGGTCACCTCTAGGAGAGTCTGGGACCCCCTTGCTGCCTGTTGAGTGGCTTTGAGCTCCCACAAGCCCTATCCTTAGCCCAAGCCCTGAAAGTAGGCCCGACCTTAGGTTCCAGTCCTTATGCACTGGGCCCCAGGCAGGCTCTGAGGCTGGGCCAGGAAGGGAACAGTAATCACAGGCAGTCTCCAAGGAGAAGCAGTTTCTTTCCCTGGGAGAGTAGGTGTAGATGCAGGAGACCGAGTCCTGGCTCTGTCCTGTTAGTTCAAATTGTTGAACTCCTCTAAGCCTCAGTTTTCCCACCTAGAAATGTAGGGAGCATCAGAACACGGGCCTCTGGCATCCTGGACACTGAGCTGCCCGCTCCCAAGGGCCGCATCCCCTACTCCCAAGGCCCTCTCCTCTCCTTCAGTGTGGCTGCCACAAGCCAGGGGGCTGGGGAAGCCAAGGCGGCAGGGACAAAACACAAAACCATCAACAGGCCAGTTGCTAAAGGGGCGGGCGGGGAGGAGTCCTCAGGGATCCTGTTTCAACAAACGTTTCTTTCCCGAGGAGGGGAAGGCGGGGTGGGGGGGAAAGGACCTATTTAAAGCTACCCTGTTGCTCCGGCTGTCTCTGTCCGTCTGCCAGGGTCTCAGGGTGGCCGCCCCAGACGGGCAGTGTGGGTTGGGATTCTCCCTGTGACCTCTCCAGCCTAGGTGTCCTCAGCCACTCTGCCCCAAGATGGGTCGTGGGGTGAGTATCTGGGGCTGCTGTCTGGAGGGGAGGGGGCCGCAGAGAAAGGACAGAGTGGGGATTGGGTGTGGGGAGAGAGGGAGAGAGAGGCTGAGCCGGCAGTCAGTGTGAACCTGAGAGAGTCGCCCACATACACAAAGGTGTTCAGGTCCCACAGTACTCGGGACCCCAGTACCCTCCTCTTCTTTCCCCACCTTGCACTCCTCTCCCAGGGGTGACGCCAGCCTCCTCTCGAATCTCCCAGATGAAGGCTGTTACATCTCCTGCCTCTGGTACCTTTGGGAGTCGAGCCTGAGAGCAGAGGGGTCCAGCCCGAGGTGGAGAGGCACTGAGGAACATCCTGGGGTCAGCGAGCAGCTCCAGGGGCCCCTCATGACAGGGTGGGATGGGGAGCAAGAGTGGCGTGCCCACGCCACCTGGCCAGATGTGCCCACAGCACAGTCCTCAGCTCTGGGCCGTGGCCTGTGAAGACTTTCCCAAAGGCTGGTGCAAGCTGCCCTACCCTGCCCCTGCCCTCCCCAGGCATTCTGCAGCTGTGGCTGTGCCCAAGGGGGAGATAAACTACACTCAGGACAGGCAGGGACGGGGCTTCCAGTTCTTGGAAATTAAATTCCCACATGGAAAAAAGTGACCCAATCTTTTTCCTTGCTGTGTCTCACTGCTTTCCTTTTGTGGAATGCTGGCAAAGGGGGGCACAGAGGGAAAGGGCACTGAGGGAGAGGGCATGGTGAGCCACAGGAGGATGCGAGGAAATCGGTGCCTACGGGGAGCTCTGGGCCAGGTTCTGGGCCTCGCCAGAGGGAGGCTAGTACAACTTCGTGCTCTGAGTTGAGCGGCTGGGAAAGTTCTGAGCCTGGACACCGGGGTTCCTGGGATAGGGTGGTGCGTGCGTGCGTGCGTGCGTGTCCAAGACCACATGCTCCCCTTAGGCTGGAAATGCCGCCGATATCCGAGGATAAGCACCACTACTTGTGCTTCAGCAGACAAATCTGCGCATGTGCAAACCTTCAAGACACGGGAGGGTAGATGTCCTGGTGAAGAGGGGGCCCCAGGGGCTGTGAGGCTACCTGCCCCCCCAAACTGTCTATGAGCTGTGGGTTTCACAGAGGAGGAGGTCACAGCCCTGGGAAGATACACAATCTGCGCTGAGCCTTGACTTCTCTTGTTCATCATGAAAAGCAGTCCCCCGCAGAGGGGCAGAGCTCTCAAGTGAGGCCAGGACTGACTAGTCGGGCAGGCTCTCCACGCACAAGGACAAGAGGAGAGAAGGTAGTCTTCTACCTGGCTCCATTTTGGAACGAGGTGGATCCAACTCACCAGGTCCTGCCTGAGAGGCAACCTGACCTTGACGTGTACAGTCTGCTACCCCAGCAGCCCTGCAGCTGTCACCTCCACCCCCAACCAAAGCAGGATGAGGAGCAGATCTGGTCAGTTCAGCATGAATGGTGACAGTGGGTGAAGTAAGACATTTGGGGCCTGGAGCTTAGAGTCCTACCTAAGGAGACCCCGAAGGGGGAAGGCCCTGCTCCCCATGCCACATTCTAGGGTTTGTTTCACCTGCTCTTCTTTCTTCCCACATTTCTTCTCCAGAGCGAGGCCTAACTCTCTGCCCATCACCAAATGGCCTTGAAGGGTGGCGTGGGAGCTGGGGGAGGGACAGCACTGGTGGGAGGGGCCCAGCCTGCTCCAGCTGCCACAAAGAAGCTGAGCGTGGTGGGGGGAGCCCTGGCCGATTCCCAACTGCCCCCACTCTGTCCCAGCCTCTGGCTTTCTCAGAAAGAACTCTCTGTTCTCCATCAGCATTCAAGACCCAGAGAGAGGGACTTGTGGTTGGGGGTGGGAAGAGCCCCGAGAGGAAGGGGGGGGTCTTTGCTTCCTCTTTCTTTCTCGCCTGGGCAGCCACTGGCCCCAAATCTCTGCAGGCTCCTGGCTGCGAAGCTTGAGATCTTTGCCAGGACAGGAGGAGGAGGGGGCAGTGGATCCCAAGTTCTGGGGCTGTGGGAGGACAGAGGAGAAGCTCAGGATAAGGAGGTACTGTATGGAGCTGCTGAAGTCAGCCACACTGGGACGTGCCCACGTGCGGGGACCAGCGAGGTCTTTAGAAGGGCGCCCCTGGTTCTATGGTCATGGACCTCTTTTCACGTCTGCTCTCTGGCCTTAGTTCCAGGCCCTGGTCAGTGCGTGCCTGGGCCCTGCCCCCACTCCCAACGCTCCTGATATCTCACTGAAGCTTACCCAGGCTGCGATTCCTTGCCCCTGGTCCCTCCGTAGCTTTCCATATTTTCTCAGCCCTGCCTTTTCAAGAACAGAGTTAGAGCATCCCAATCTATCCGGTTAACTCCTTGACGTAGTCAACATTCAAGCTGCAAACTCTTGAGGATGTACTCTGTAAGACTCACTTGGTCAGCTTATGAATGAATCTGGCATACAGACAGTTCTCCTGGAAGGGAGCTGGTGTATAAGTCTGAGACTTACTGCGAATGAGTAAATCATCCAAGGAGAGGAGAAACAGGATGACCCCCAACCCCATTCCCCTCTTTTTGTTAGGTGATGTCAGTCTCCCCAAGATGAGGAGGAGTCTTACAAAGGCCCCAAATAGGCTGAATTCATAGCTGGAAACAAATACAAAATTTACTGGTCACCTTTTCTCTGGGAAGCATTTCTGAGCAACAGACTCCAAGAGTTTATATCTTTGTGGGTCACTGTATCTTAGGAACAAGTGTCCACCCTCTATCTATCTCCCACCTACAAACTTGCTCCTGGTTTCACTGCCCGGGCTTCAGTTAATTCAATGTACGACATTTGTGACCTCTTCTAACCAAGGAGCTCCATCCACACTGCTGGGAGTGCTCCTAAAGCTTTAATAGGGGAAAATGCATTACCATGGGGCACAGAATATCAGTCCATTCCGTATGAGGCCCCAGTAGGGGGGGGTACATGGGAACACACGTGTCCAAACTCATACAGTGAGTGAGCTCTAGCGTAACCCATGGACACGGGTCATGTCCCTATCGGCTGTCATCAACTGTCATAAATGCGTATCAAACATACCACTCTGGTGAGTATGTTGACAACGGAGGTGGCTGCTCAAGGAGGGAGGAGCAGGGCACGCATGAGAACTTTCTCTACTTTTCATTCATTTCTTAGAATCAAAAAAAACCCTCCATAAACAAAGCCTCTTTTTCAAAAACTAATCAACCAACCGAGACCTACCCCTTCCAATAATTCTGAAAATGCACACAGTGCTGTTGATCCCCCGACTCTTTATGGGAAAAAGAAAAGAAAAGAAAATCACATCATAGTCCAGAAAAGCTCCTTCCTGAAAGCCCAGTTTAGCCATTAGGATGCAGCTAAATCTAGAGACACTGGGCAGACACCCACCGAGCAGCCCTTCTGTGACAAGGACACTGGTACTGAGGAAGAGGGAGGAGAAAGAAGAGAGATCAGTGAAAGATGCGTGAGACGGCACTAGCCATGACCCCTGGCCTGCCCCAGCCCCTCCAAGATGGCGCCTCCTTGGATGGACAAATTCCCCACTCTCTCCTCCAAACTTCTCTATAAGACCCTGAAGCCTAGAGAGAGGAAAAGTTGGCTTCAAGAGGCTATGGTTAAAATGTCCTTCTGATCTCACCCACCGACTCAGGGATGACCCAAGTGTTATGTCAGTTTTAGTATCAGATTTACCCCTTGACATGACAGAGTCCAACTCCCTGCTATCCCAGTTGTGCTTTGGAGCATTGAGTCCGACGTGTTAGCCCTGTCCAGTCTTGAGGAAAGACCTTCCCACAAGGGCTTCCAGGCCCTCACCCACCCCAAGCCTGTCTGCTCCTTCCAGAATTCTCCTAGATACTACAAGATGTGGTTTTCAAAGTTATTGGGTGTTCTGTATCTAGCAGCAGTATGCTTTGAGCAAAGGAAATCTTAGCAGAGACCTCTGAACTTGGCAGTCGTCCCCATACTGAGGCAGCCCTGTCCCCTTTTTTCTTTCCCTCAGGACAATCAGTATCTTTGAACCTCACCCCCACCCCAGTGCCTGGTGCCCCTGGTTGGCTGATGGGGACACAGGCCAGCCTGTCCCCCTGACTTTCTGGTTCCCTTTCCTCTCGCAGGCCGGCCGCGAGTACTCACCTGCTGCCACCACTGCGGAGAATGGAGGCGGTAAGAAGAAACAGAAGGAGAAGGAGCTGGATGAGCTGAAGAAGGAGGTGGCCATGGTGAGGTCCACGGCCAGCCCGCAGGGCTCACATGCTGGGAGAGCTGCCAGTGCGCCCGCCTATGCGCCTTACTTCACCCCGGGCCTCCTTTCCCTGGAGTAACTCCTCTTCCCTTCCCCAGGATGACCACAAGCTGTCCTTGGATGAGCTGGGCCGCAAGTACCAAGTGGACCTGTCCAAGGTGAGCGGGTGGACTTCTAGGAGGGAACCAAGAGGTGAGACAACCACGCCACATTGGGTGGGAGACCCATAATGCAGCACTGTTTCCAGGTGAGGAAATGGCCTGGAAATAGGAAGCTTCCCCAGGCACATGGCCAGCTGGTGGCAGAGTCGTGACTGGAATGTGGACCCCTGCTCCCTGGAGCAAAACTCTTTCCCTTTATTTTACCATTTCAGAATGTGAGGCTTAGCAATCGGACTGTGCCATTTCCCTGCTTGTGTGACCTTGGCAAGTTCCACCTCAGTCTCCTAGCTCTAATTAACAGGGCACCCTTACCAACCTTGGAGGGTGGTTACAAAGATTAGAGAAATGTACACAGTGCGCCTATCTCAGGGCCAGGTGAGCAGCATATGGTGAAGGAAATTACTGTAATGACAGGAAAGGGGGCCTCATTGTCCACGGGATCAACTCCAGGAAGGGAGGACTCCTGGAAGCCGAGACTCCTTAGATAGAACACAGGTCCCCAGCAGGTCCCCCTTAGGACCCTGGCAGGGTGCTCCCCCACTCCCACCCCAGGCAAAGTGACACACCATTCCCAGAGCTGACCCGGTGGACAGTGAACTCCTCCTTCCTGTCAGTACAGTAATTTCCTTCTACCATATGCTACTTGAGAGGTGCACTGTGTATATACATTTCTCTAATCTTTGCGACAACCCTCCGAGGTAGGTTAGGGTGGCTCATTAATTAAAGTCTGGAGATTCAGATGGAAGGTGCCAACATTACACAAACAAGGAAATGGCACAGGGATGGCTAAGCCTCGCGTTCTGAAGTGGTAAAATACTGTTTTTTAAGTAAAACATTCACTGGTGCATTTTAGGTAGCATAATGATGATATTCATCATAGGAGTTTGTACTTGTCCATGACATATTTTACTTCCTCTTTTCCATTCCCTTCCTTGACCTCTCCTCCCCTCCTTATATACAGCAATTGTGTTTCTACTTTTTCTGTCCCTTCTTTCCCACTCCCTCCTCCCTTTCTCATTTGAACATTTTCTTCCCATTTCCAATGTCCTTTATTCATTTTTGTCCTTATTTCCACTTTCAGTTTCTCACACCAGAGAAACAATGCAGTATTTAAACAATTGTGTGCCCGATTCATTTTACTGAAGAGTGTGTCCTCAGAGTGCATCCATTTAGCTACAGATATCTCAAGCTCATCCTTCTTTATGGCAGAGTAGTACTCCATTCCTTAAAACACATCTTTATCCATTCCTGGGTTCACAGGCACTTGGGCTGTTTCTGGGACTGTTAATCCAACGGGGTTGAGGACACCCAAGTGTAGGTTTTATGGCTAACAGGCTGAGGTGGGTGGATCACTTCATCCTGAGTTCAAGACCAGCCTAGGCAATGTTGCGAATTCATCTGAAAAAAAAAAATGTTGGAGCCAGGGATTTAGCTCAGTGGTTCTGGTGCCTGCCTTGAAAGTGCAAGGACCCTGGTTGGATCCCCCAATAACCACATACAATACTGGGTGTGGAGACTCACACCCAGCAGCAACCAGTACCACATACCACAGTGCCGGGCGTGGTGGCTCACGCCGGTAATCCCAGCACTCGGGAGGCAGAGGCAGGAGGATTGCTGTGATGTGAGTTGGAGGCTGAGCTCAGGGCCTGCCTGAACTACAAAAGCAAGACCCTGTCTCAAAAAATAAAATAAAAACAACTGTTAATAGAAAAACCTTATGGGTCAATACGTCCTTCTACACTCCTTCCCGACTGCACACCCTTAAGCTCTGTGCCCCTGTTCCTGTGTCTTACCTTATTTCCCTTAACAGCATTTCCTCCTCTAGCTTTAACATGCACCTCTTTTCTGTGCTATGACCTTTCTAAAGGACAGGAACTCTATTGATTGTATCTATCTCTGAATCTCCCATAGTACTTGCTATGTAGTAGCTGTTTAAGACACATTTATTAAACAAATGAATGAATGATACAAAGATAAATAAGTTGACCCTATTCAGTCTAGTAGAAAAAAAGTTGAATTCCAAAGTGATATGACAAGTGCTCTCTAGAATGAAGTATAGGATACTATGAGGACTCAAAGAGGGATATAGGGGCTGGAGATTTAGCTCAGTGGTTCCAGTGCCTGTCTTACAAGCACAAGGGCCTGGCTTCGATCCCAGTAATCACATACAACAATGCCAGATGTAGTGACTCACACCCACCATCAATCAGAACCATATACCACAGTGTTAGGGCATGGTGACTCATTCCTGTAATCCCAGCACTTGGGAGGCAGAGGCAAGAGGATTGCTGTGAGATCAAAGCTGAGCTCAGGGCAAGCCTGAACTACAAAGTGAGACCTTGTCTCAAAAAAAGGGATATAGGATCCAGACTGTGGTGCAGGAGCAGAGCCAGGCCAGGATTTCTATGGAAAATGACTGGCAATTGCCAAATCGTGATACAGGGCTCTCCCTGAAGACATGGTAAGGAGAATCTATGTGAAGAGGGTTGGAGATGTCTCTCCCTCCAGGAGCTTATCCAGGAGGTGCTGTGACCCTAATCGAAATGTGTGTCAATCCTGTGATCATCAGGAGGGACACCACAGGCCAAGTCTTCCTCAGCCTTCTGGGTCACCAAGTCCCCTCACAAAGGCACCCGTCCCGCCAGGTGGACTGTTCCTCCCAGCTGAACATCAGCACCCTGTGGAAGCACCAGTGGGATGCAGTGACGGCCAGGTGGACCCTGCGTCCTCTGTTTCACACCTCTTCGCTTTGCTCCTTAGGGCCTCACCAACCAGCGGGCTCAGGACATTCTGGCCCGGGACGGGCCCAATGCCCTCACCCCACCCCCCACCACCCCCGAGTGGGTCAAGTTCTGCCGCCAGCTCTTTGGGGGCTTCTCCATCCTGCTGTGGATTGGGGCCATCCTGTGCTTCCTGGCCTTTGGCATTCAGGCTGCCATGGAAGATGAACCATCCAATGACAATGTGAGCGACATACCTGACCCCCAACCGGCTCTTAGCTTTGTCCTCTAACTGGGAGACACTAATATAGAGCACAGGATTGTTGCAAGACCCTTGTCACAGTCCCATAGCTGCCCACTACCCTGGGCTGCAAAGCGGTGAGGTCATGGTACCTATCTACAGAACAGCCTCAGTTCCCCAGAGCTCAATAGTGAGCCAGTCCTCCTGCCCCTTTTGTCCAAGGAAACCAGGGAGCAGAAGATGGAGGGAGGTTAGAGAGAAGGACTTTTCCCTAGCACTCTCTCTCCCAGAGACAAAGGCCTGGGCTCTGGCTTAGAAGGGCACTGAGTGTTTAGGGAAGTGAGAGCAGGTTCCTCACACTCTCCTTTCTTACCAGCTATACCTGGGTGTGGTGCTGGCGGCTGTCGTCATCGTCACTGGCTGTTTCTCATACTACCAGGAGGCCAAGAGCTCCAAGATCATGGATTCCTTTAAGAACATGGTGCCTCAGGTAGACAGCAGGGCTGAACTCAGTCCAGTCCAGGTGCTAAGACTCCTGGGTTGCGATCGAGACAAGTTCTGGGTCTCCACACTGGGGCCTAGTTGTGTGGCTAAGGATGTGGGGGTTTCTCTCCTCCTTGGTGGGTTGGAGAGGGGACACAGAGAAGAGCATTTCCCATGATGTCCATGGCTTCTCCACAGCAAGCCCTCGTCATCCGTGAGGGAGAGAAGATGCAGATCAACGCAGAGGAGGTGGTGGTGGGAGACTTGGTGGAGGTGAAGGGTGGGGACCGAGTCCCTGCTGACCTCCGGATCATCTCTTCTCACGGTTGTAAGGTGAGGCCATCACACTGTGGCAAGTAGTTGAGTGTAAGAAGCAGGCATGCAGCATAGATGGAGACCCCCTCAGAGAGTGAGGAAATCTGGTTCTAATATCAGCCCCTCACACGTCTGCCAGCTGGATCCTCTGTCATCCTGTGGTGTTGGACACATTTCCTTGCATCTCCACATCATGAAGCCTCTATGCCCTGGGGATCTCTTTTATGACCACTTATCATAATCATCTACTGAGTACCAATAATGTGTCAGGTGTTTCATGTATGTTTCCGTGTGCTACCCGCTTTCCCTGGGAAAGAATGGTGTCAGCATGTAGGAGAGGTGCTGCAGGTGGCCACATAGGTTGTGCCTTGAGCAACCCTGGGAGGTGCATTCCCACAAACTGCAATGTCCGCGCCCCCTGGGGTTGTGCAACCGCGGTGACTGTGTTTACATTCTCCATTTTACAGAGGAGTAACTGGGGGCTCTGTTAGTAAAGCAAATAACCCGAAGTCACACAAAAAAGTTGGTAGAGCCAACATTCCAGACCAGAGCAGAGGCCATAGCTGAGTAATGTCATAAATATGTGATGAAGGCAAGTGTAATTTTGTCCCTCGTGTCATGGAGATTGAGGGCGATTGGACCTGGCCCAGGATAGAGCTCTGTGCGTTGCATTGCTTCTGCTGGCCTGACGATCCCCTCCCTCTCCTTTCTCAGGTGGATAATTCATCCCTAACAGGAGAGTCGGAGCCCCAGACACGCTCGCCTGAGTTCACTCATGAGAACCCCCTGGAGACCCGTAATATTTGTTTCTTCTCCACCAACTGTGTGGAAGGTGAGAGGCAGGCCTGCCAGGGATCTCCTCATCCTGGCCTAATGGAGGGAAGAGGCTGAGTCTTGTTGACTCTTCATTTAGGACTGGGGGCTGTAATAGTCTCACTCAGTCTGCTATGCAGGATGGCATGGAGACATCAGGGACCCTGACTATTACAGAAAGAGTTCCCTCCAGAGAGAAAGCAGTGCATTGGCAAGAGGCGCCATGACCCCCTGGGAAAGTCATCTCCTTTCAGGACAAACTCTGTTCTGTCCAGCCCAAGGCTCTATGATACTGAGTGAAGATGCCTCTACACATGCAGACACACATGTGCACACACACACGTGTACACACACACACACATCCAAGACCAGCCTTGATTCCTAGCAGCTTCTGAGTTGAACTGATGCCTTCTACTTGTGGTTCTAGTAAGTTACTTCCATTGACCACAGCTCAGGCCAGAAGAGGCAAGAAAACTTTCAGGCCAGGGCCAGGGATTTAGCTCAGTGGTTCCAGCGCCTGCCTTGCAAGTACAAGGGCTCTGATTCGATCCCTGATAACGTCCACCAGCAATCAGAACCACATACCACAGTGCCAGGCATGGTGGCTCACGCCTGTAATCCCAGCTCCATGGAGGCAGAGGTAGGAAGATTGCTGTGAGTTCAAGGCTGAGCTTAAGGCTAGCCTGAACTACAAAGCAAGACCCTGTCTCAAAAAAACAAAACCTTTCAGGCCAGGTGGACACATGGCCCTTGTTCAGGTGGCCCAGGTTGCTCCATTCCTGTCTTGGGTTCTGGAGATGAGTGTTGAAGGTCAGTAAGAACTCCCAGGGCCTCCACTCCGATCGGGCAGAAGTCTAAGCAGAGGACCCGAGGCCCTCTGTGGTCCCACCAGTGAGCAACGTCAGGCCAACTCAAAGAGATAGGATAAGAGATGGTGGGAAAGAACACAGGCCTCGGAGAGTGGGGCTCAGGCCATCTTGGATCCCAGCTCCACAGCCTTCTCTTCCCATCATCCATTTTTCCCTCAGCACAGTATGTTTCTTTAAGGCTGTTTTTCTCCTTCCGCAAATTGGAATTATAATGAAGCTCACCTCACATTAAATTTCCTAAAATTTTAATGTGCTGAGGTTCTGAAATTTATACATTTCCTTTAATTGATTTGTTCAGAAATGCCTGATAAGATATTCCTATTGCTTATACAGCAGTTGGCTTTAAAGAGAGGAAATAAAAGGAAGTAATATTTGTTGAGCACCTACTATGTGCCGGGCACTTGTCTGTGTGCACGACCACAGTGTGCTGTGTGCACGACAGCATTAATCTCACTGTATTATTAAAACAACCCCTAGGTAGGAATTGAAAGCCTGATATGGCTGACTCTAACATGCACACCCTTTCTACTACATACGTCCTTTCCAGAGAACCCTGTAACGTCACACAGAGGTTAATAGCTGCCTAAGTTCTTTCATGGAGATGCATGCCTTACACTGAGAAACAAAATCTTTTTTAATTTTATTGGTACATTTTATATATGATGATCACATTTAACACTGAGGGTTTCAAACAAAATCTTAAGACTACATTCCCCCAAACATTCCTAAGTGCTTTCTTTGTGTTCATCATGTACTTTTGAGTGACATAAAGTATGAGATTGATTTTACTGAAATGCCACAGGCAACTTTTATTTCATTTATTAGGTCTCCTCCATTTGAACTTTAGTATTGTTGGCAAGACTTCGCAGGCCCAAGTACAAGAAAAAAAATAATTTCCAGCAGTATTGCATCTGAGATTGGCAATCTCTGCAGGAGAATACACTATCCAACATGGGCTGTAGGATCTGGATCTTTGGCCCTTTTCTCTGTGATAGTCTTTGCTCAGAAAGAAGGATGAGTCTATAGTCCCCAGCATCCCTGGCACACCCAACCTGGAGTCCTCCGTCCTCTGCTGCAGGCACCGCCAGGGGCATCGTGATTGCCACAGGGGACCGGACGGTGATGGGCCGCATAGCCACTCTGGCCTCGGGCCTGGAGGTCGGGCGGACGCCCATCGCCATGGAGATCGAGCACTTTATCCAGCTGATCACCGGGGTGGCTGTGTTCCTGGGCGTCTCCTTCTTTGTGCTGTCCCTCATCCTGGGCTACAGCTGGCTGGAGGCTGTCATCTTCCTCATCGGTATCATCGTGGCCAACGTGCCTGAGGGGCTTTTGGCCACTGTCACTGTGAGTGGATCCAGCTGAAATGTCCCCGGGGGGACCTTGTTGCCCTTTCCTTGAAAGGACAAAGACACTCACTCCTGCTCACTGTCTCTCGGCAGTGTTTTCCTTGAGTCCCTACATCGCGTATCCCATGTGTACCATCCTCAGAGATCATTCAATACATGGCTGAGGTTCGAGTCGGAAACATCTCAAGTTGGCCCCCATCTGGGCCCTCGGTTTTTCTCCTAACGCTTATCACAGCCTCCTTTTCTCACCCTCCCCGTTCTCACTCCCCCTACCCTCCTCCTCCGCAGACCAGGCCAGCTCATCTGTCTGGAGAGGCTCTCTCAAAGGTCACCAGTGACTAACCGGCAAATCCAGTGACCTTCTCTCAGCTGCCATCCTTAACTCCGCTGCTGAAATGGATACTGCTGTCTGTTTTCCTGGAACTCTGTCCTTCATGAGCTGCTCTGACTCGTTCTCCAGCTTCAGCTCCCCACTTTCTCCTTACACCCCTAGAAGGAAGGAGTCCACCTCCTCCTCCCTTCTGTGCAGACAGCTCCCACTTCTCTATAGCCTCTCTGGAGTCTTAGGCAAATCTTTCGATGCCTTGCTGAGTGTTTAACCTTAATATACACTTGTGATGTCAACAGAACTTGTCCGGAGTTGGACGCATTCACTGCTTACCGCTACATCCCATCATCTGTCCTCAGGTTGGGGTTAAGGATTAATACAGTTCGGAGAGTTTAGGGCATGTGTGCCCTAGCAAGCACATAAAGGCCTCTCTGGGATGGTGTTACGGGTTGTATGAGTTGTTTTTCTTCTAAGCGAAAACCTCAGTATTCAGGTTAAATTGCAGTGTTGGCAGTTGGTGGCAAATAAGTGGGTTTGGAGTTACAGTCGGGGTGTTCATCTCTAAAAGGTTCACTGTCACTGGTGTAGGGTAAAGTCTAGCTACAGTGTAGGGGAAAGACACGGGGGTCTGAGGCTCCGGGCTCAACCCTCTCTTCTTACTCTCCTCTCTGCCTCCCAGGTGTGCCTGACGCTGACTGCCAAGCGCATGGCGCGCAAGAACTGCCTGGTGAAGAACCTGGAGGCGGTGGAGACGCTGGGCTCCACGTCCACCATCTGCTCCGACAAGACGGGTACCCTCACCCAGAACCGCATGACTGTCGCCCACATGTGGTTTGACAACCAGATCCACGAGGCCGACACCACTGAAGATCAGTCTGGTGAGTGTGTGGGGAGTGAGGGGAGCCGAGGGGGCTGCCGAGGCGCTGAGCGTGCCTGGGGACCAGTTAAGGGCTCCAAATGGTCACAAAGCGCTTGGTCTCTCTCATCTCTCCCCAGGAGCCACTTTTGATAAACGCTCTCCGACGTGGACAGCCCTGTCTCGGATCGCTGGTCTCTGCAACCGTGCTGTCTTCAAGGCTGGGCAGGAGAACATCTCTGTGTCCAAGGTGGGGTCAGCCAAACCCCCAGGCATGTTTCGGGGTCTCCAGAGTCTTCATGCTGATGCCCAACTCTGCCTCTCGCCCCCTGGCTGCCTGGGGCTTCCGTGCCCCCTCTCCTGACCCTGCACCGCCTTTGTCCCTCCTTGTGACGCTGTCTTCTCTTGCCTCCTGGCAGCGGGACACAGCTGGGGATGCTTCCGAGTCGGCTCTGCTCAAGTGCATTGAGCTGTCCTGTGGCTCCGTGAGGAAGATGAGGGACAGGAACCCCAAGGTGGCAGAGATTCCTTTCAACTCAACCAACAAGTACCAGGTGTGGTTGGGCTGCTGGGACAGAGGAGGAAGAAACAAAAATGGGGGTATGGAAGGCAGGAAAGTGGATAAAGCCAAAAGGAAATCAGTAGAAAGGTGAATGGGAGTGGCTGGGGAACACGTCCTCCTACTCCTGCTTCTGTCCCAGGATGCCTTGTCTGGTTACAATCACCTTTTGACTTACACTCTATGATCCTTTCTGCTCTTCCTTCCATTGTTCCTGATCTACGACTGGCCACAGTCCTCCAGCCCTGCCACTCCATTTAATAAACACACATTGCTACAATCCCTTTATAACATCCCTCAGACTCTAGATATCTGTTAAGTGTCATGAATAGCCTCAGCCACACTGCACGCCACGGAGGTGGAGCCCACTAGGCCACTGCAGGATGGTGACAGACCATCGGAGTGTCTGCACCTGCTTAACTGATACGAATACTAGTCTTTAAATATATGGCTCATGCGGAAGTTGGTTACAACATCGGGACTATGAATAACACCCTCCATGCACAGAGCTTCTCCCTGGTGGACAGTCTCTGGGGGACTGGGGTGAACTTTCTTACGGGAGATGCATTTGCCAGCTGCTGCTCTGTATCAGACCCCAGAGCCATGGAGTGAAGCATGGCCCCTCTGTCTTGCGTTTCCTTCTCCAGCTGTCCATCCATGAACGGGAGGACAGCCCCCAGAGCCATGTGCTGGTGATGAAGGGAGCCCCGGAGCGCATTCTGGACCGGTGCTCCACCATCCTGGTGCAGGGCAAGGAGATCCCGCTGGACAAGGAGATGCAAGACGCCTTTCAGAATGCCTACATGGAACTGGGGGGCCTGGGGGAGCGTGTGCTGGGTGAGCAGGGGCAGGGGGCAGGGTGAGGGACAGGGCCATGTCGGGGTAGCCCCTGAGCCGCTCTGACCCTCCCCCCCGGCCCCTCCCAAGGGTTCTGCCAAATGAACCTGCCATCCGGGAAGTTCCCTCGTGGCTTCAAATTCGACACAGATGAGCTGAACTTTCCCACCGAGAAGCTCTGTTTTGTGGGCCTCATGTCTATGATCGACCCACCCCGGGCAGCTGTACCAGATGCTGTGGGCAAGTGCCGAAGTGCTGGCATTAAGGTACTGACCGCTTTTGCTCCACTCTGTCCCACCTCTCCGGGGCCAAGGTCAAGGTATTGTCACAGCTGCTGCCTTAGGAGACACCGGCTTCCTTCCTGTGGACGCAGCATCCACCCGCAAGGAAAAGTGGACCCGGCCTCTCCCTCTGCCCAGGGCGGCCGGCTCTTCCTGTCCAGTGGGCTCCCTGCCACGGTCTATTGCCCCCCTGCACGTGACCCTTCCCTTCTGATTTGCCTTCTGGTTGGTTGTCTGGTCCTTCTCAGCTGCTGCCCACTGTCCCTGGCCATTTGGAGGGGATTGACAGGACGTCATCCGCTTCCACGCACCCACCTGTCACCCCACAGACTGCTCCTCCTTGAGTACAACTCTCCAGGTTCCCGGGGTCACTTTCAGTTGTTTCTTACTGACCACTTCCTCCTTAGGGCCAGGTGTGATGTTCACTCGACACACGTGCACTGTTTGCCGACTGTGTATCAGGCACCGAGTGAGGCGCTGGCATTAACCGTCTCACAGGGCATTTCTTGTTCTCTAGACAGCTCTTCTTCCTCCCCCTTCTCTGGTCACCCCTGTGACGCTGTCACCTGCTCCCAGTCAGAAAAGTTCAGCCTGTGGTAAGGGCCAGGTCCTGTGCTCAGCACTGGATACAAGTCACACAAGACACGGGGCCTGGCCTCCCCATTGTAACAGACGCTTTTATAGCCTGTCACAGAACAACCTGGATAGTCAGGGTCCTTGGGCACCTCTTGTGTGTCAGAGACGCAAGAGAACCAAGTCTGTGTCGTTGAGTCTTTTCCCTAAATCAGGCCCTGTGCTAGTCACTAAACCTTTGTGATCCTAGTGAATCTCATCAGCTCTCTGGACACAGTAGTATTTTCTCTTTTTCAGAGAGGGAAACTGAGGCACGGACTGGGCTCACAAGGAAGCCAGGATTTGAAGCCAGCCAGCCCACCCCCTCCTCACCCACCACACCAGAGGGCTTTAGTCCCGTGTGTATGTGTGTGAGTTCTGCACCCCGTCACCGCTTGGCCTCTGAACCACATATCATTACTCCCACCCAGACTGAAAACTCGGAGCCAGTAGGTAGCTCTGACAGAACCAATGCCAGCACGGTTGGCTTGTCCAGGTGCTACTGCTGGCTCAGGGCCTCTCGCCATGACGGGAGCTCTCAGAAGAGACTGAGCGAGGACTCTTCGGGACTTGGGAGGCGGGAGCAGTTAATTCTGATGCAGGGAACTGGATGGTGCTTGACAGAGGAATGAGATTTGATCTGGCCATTGAAGGCTAAAGAGGATTCCGTGAGGCGGTGAGAGAGGGGCAGGCGGGCGAGACCAGAGAACAGTGCGTACCCTGACGAGGCTACACTGTACCAGGGTATGTGAGTCAGGAGGGGGGAGACGGACAGGAGCGCCAGGCACAGAGCCTCAAATGCTGGGTCAAGGCCAGTTGGAAAGATGTTGCTTAAATGCTATCTTTGCCATGGCTTTTCTCCTGTGGGCCACAGAGGGCCGAAGGTGTCACAGGCTTTGCTTGGAGGCTACCTGGATGGAGAAGGGACTGATTCAGGACAAAAGCTATAGCTGAGGGGCAGGTTAAGAGGCTATGCAACAGCTAAGGCAAGGATGGTGGCTGAACTAGACACGGAGTGAAATAGGTGCATTTGGAAATGTCTTAAGACATTTATGTCTTAAATGTCCAGTGCCCAACCGGACATGGGAGGCAGGGAAGAGAAGGTGGGGGGGAAGGGACAGGATGGGAAGAAAAGACAGTATCTAAGGCAGGGCATCGAGAAGCAGGCATGGTGAGGAGGTGGAAGCAAAGAGAACACATCCAGCTTAGACTTTAATTTGGAAGCGTCTGTAACAGTGGTCAACAACTTTGTGAAAGACAGTTTTTCCTTGGCCAGGGGATGAGGGTGGGGAGGACAAAGGTGGATTCAGCATGATTCAGAGAAGCCTGCAGCCCGGTCCCCCAAAGGTACAGTTGACCAGGGGGTTCCTGCTCCTATGGGAATCTATGCCACTGCCAATCGGACAGGAGGCCATGATGAGGTCGGGGTAAATACAGACTAGGCTTCTACATCACCTGCTGCTCCCTCCTGCTGGTGGCCTGGCCCCTGGCAGGCTGATGACCTCGTTCTCCCCATTTCTAAGACACTTGGAGGGTGATTCCAGGGAGAATCCAGGCTATGACTCAGAACTCAACAGAGAGAGCTAAGCCCGGAGGTTTAAATCTCATGAGCTCACAGGTACGAATTAAAGGCTTCCTGGTACATTTTATTATACTGCCCAGGAAGAGAACTGAATTGAAAAGAGGGCATAGAGTGAAACCTTGGGCCAGACCAAGTGTAGGAAGTAGGAGAGGAGAGGGAGGTCAGACAGCTGAGGTTGGCCGGGCATCTGCTAAGCTCTCTTAATCTCCATGACAACCTGGAAAGGTCGGAGGCATCCCCCACCTTGAGTGAGACATGGTGCGGTGACTTGTCGAAGGTCACCGCAGGAGGAGACCAATGTTTAGACTTAGGTCCCCTGTCTGGCTCTTCCATTCTACCAGGCTGCCACCCCGAGGAGGCTGGAAGGAGCGTGCAGAAGATGGAGGGTAGCCAAGAATGAAGGGCACGCGCAGGCCAAGGAAGCGTAGGGTTTCCAGGGGTGACGGCAGCACGAAGGCCTCAGTTGGACAGGAGAGTGGGATAGAATAGATGTTTTTGTATTTCTCTGGGACACTAAGGACCCATCGGCTGCCAGCCACTTCCCCACCCCACAACACCCATTCTGCAGCAGGCCATGGCAGGAACTACCTCCTTCCAGCGCTGCAGAGGACTCTCCAAGGCAGATGTAGAAGGAACACTGGCGGAGGCTGTCTCTGTCTCAGTCCCACTGGCATCTGATTACACCGATGCGAAAATGGTATTGGGCCTTAGAAAATCATGCTCTAGTTCTGGGTCCCTGCGGCCATGAGGAAATTATGGGTCCTCCCAACTTCTATTTTCTCACCTATGTCGTGAGAAATCTGTTACAGGAAACCTTCTTCCAGCTCTGCTGCCTCATATTCCAAGAAATCCGAACTGCTGAAACACCTCCTACAGGGTAGAGATTTCTTTCCCAGGGAGCCCCCATTTGCTTGTTGCTCCGTTGTGGGTATTTCTCTCCAACTAGTCAAACACAACACAAGTTGTCGTCATCTGTCTTCCTTACCTAAACACACATACACATACACACACACACACACACACACACACACACACACTCCATGATTTGGCTGGAATCTGCCAACCCAACACATCTGTAATCTAGCGTTGCCTAACTTGTGAAAAGGAATAGAAGGGAAATTCAATGTTGCTCTCCTTTCCTCTCATCTCCTTTATACCAGGTGATCATGGTGACCGGGGATCACCCTATCACTGCCAAGGCAATTGCCAAAGGCGTGGGCATCATCTCCGAGGGGAACGAGACGGTGGAGGACATCGCAGCCCGGCTCAACATTCCTGTGAGCCAGGTGAATCCCAGGTGAGGCCTCTGCGGGGCCCTGCACCGAGTAGCACACCCCTGAGGGGGCGTGGACAGCACTTCTGGCCTTCAGACCGTGGCCTCACCTCTACCCCTTTGTGACCGAGACCTCAGTCCCTTGTATGTGTCCAAGCGGCACCACTGATGAGCTGTGTGACCGTGGAGGTGTCACTATACCCTCCCGAACTTGCATTTTTGTAATTATAAAGTGAGGATGACCAAGCAATAGTGTCACCTCTGCCGAGAGAAAGGGGGAAACTGAGCCTCCAGGGGGCGGAGCAGTGAAGTGATTGGAAGCTCTGCTGAACAAAGGGGCTGAGGGGGCCGCGGGATAGGCCCAGGCTCAGCCAGTCAGCCCTGTGGCCCCCGCTCCAGAGAGGCCAAGGCGTGTGTGGTGCACGGCTCAGACCTGAAGGACATGACGTCAGAGCAGCTGGACGAGATCCTCAGGGACCACACGGAAATCGTGTTTGCCCGGACTTCCCCGCAGCAGAAGCTCATCATTGTGGAGGGCTGTCAGAGGCAGGTGAGCAAGGCGGCAGGCCGTGGGTGACGGGGCAGGCCAAGCCAGGAGCCAGTTGGCTGGTCCTTCAGCGCTGGTAGTGTCTTCTCCCCAGGGAGCCATTGTGGCGGTGACAGGAGACGGGGTGAACGACTCCCCAGCTCTGAAGAAGGCGGACATTGGCATTGCCATGGGCATCTCCGGCTCTGACGTCTCCAAGCAGGCGGCTGACATGATCCTGCTGGACGACAACTTTGCCTCCATCGTCACAGGGGTGGAGGAGGGTGAGCAGGCTGCACGGATGGGATGACGCCCAGGACAGAGAAGCCAGCCCTCTGCTTCCCAGCCCTCTCACCCCCATGCAGGAGTCAGCTCCGGATTCCAGGCAGCCCCAACCTGTTAGCTCCCCTCTGCATAAACCTGCCTCCCCCAGGAAAATGGGCAGCGACACCTCCAGGCTGGGGGTGCGGAGGGTCCCTCTAGCCCCTCCTCATGCCACACCCCCATGCTGCCCCCACAGGCCGCCTCATCTTTGACAACCTGAAGAAATCCATCGCGTACACCCTGACCAGCAACATCCCCGAGATCACGCCCTTCCTGCTGTTCATCATCGCCAACATCCCACTCCCTCTGGGCACTGTGACCATCCTCTGTATTGACCTGGGCACAGACATGGTGAGGCCATTGAGGGGGCCAGTGGGTGGCATGGGCTACAAGTAAAGCACAGGTCACCTGGGCAGTTAACCAGAGAAGATAAGCAAGGCTTGAAGGACTGTAGAACTGTGTCAAAGACTTTTTTATTTTAAGGTTTTTTGAGACAGGGTCTCGCTTTGTGGTTCAGGCTGGCCCTGAGCTCAGCCTCAAACTCACATCACAGCAATCCTCCTGCCTCTGCTTCCTGAGTGCTGGGATTACAGGCGTGAGCTACCACGCCCGGCACTGTGGTAGTGGTACTGGTTGCTGCTGGGGTGAGTCTCCATGCCCAGTATGGTATGTGGTTACCGAGGATCGAACCCTGGTCCTTGCGCTTGCAAGACAGGTGCCGGAACCACTGGGCTATATCCCCGGCCCATGTGTCAAAGATTTTTATAGGCCTGGGGTGGTAACACATGCCCGAAATCCCAGCACTTGGGAGGCTGAGGCAGGAGGATCACCATAAATTCAAGACCAGTCTGGCCTACACAGTGAGACCTTGTTTCAAAAAACAAACAAAAGCCCTAAAAATTTAGGGTTGAAGGTGTAGCTTAGTGTTAAAACACAGGGTTGAGTCCACATCAATCTTCACTGCTAATCAGCTACTGTCCCACTGTCTCCCACATCCCTGGAATGCCCGTCCTCCCCACATCCTGCCACACAGGTCCCTGCCATCTCCTTGGCCTACGAAGCAGCTGAGAGTGACATCATGAAGCGGCAACCTCGAAACCCCCAAACAGACAAGCTTGTGAACGAGCGGCTGATCAGCATGGCCTACGGACAGATCGGTGTGGGGCCTGGGCTGGGAGAGGGCTCCAAGGCTTTTATCCGTAGAGTTCTGGAGGGAAGAGCCCTGCGGGAAATTCCAGGGCCCGGGTCAGCTCTCTGAGCTTCAGGAACTTCCGTCTCCGGCCCTCGGGGTCTGGCCCCTTCCTGCTTTCCTCTGACTCTGGCCCTTTCTTTGCCCACTGGCAACAGGGATGATCCAGGCTCTGGGGGGCTTCTTTACCTACTTTGTGATCCTGGCAGAGAATGGTTTTCTGCCATCGAGGCTGCTGGGAATCCGGCTCGACTGGGACGACCGGACCATGAACGACCTGGAGGACAGTTACGGACAGGAGTGGGTGAGTGGGCTGTGTCTGCAGTGCGCGCAAGCGCAGAGAGGGGGCCAGCTTGGTGGGGCGGGCCGGATGGCAGCGGCACGCGGCCCTTACTCTCCTCTGACCCTGGCTGCTCTGCGCCCTCCCCAGACCTACGAGCAGCGGAAGGTGGTGGAGTTCACGTGCCACACAGCCTTCTTCGCCAGCATCGTGGTGGTGCAGTGGGC